>JAACNH010001802.1:0-56491 GCA_019447015.1 Hymenochirus boettgeri
CAGAGTACCTCTCAAGTGTCCAAGGCCAGAGTTCCCTCTCAGTGTTCCAAGGCTAGAGTCTCCTCTCAGTGTACCAAGACCAGAGTCCCCTCTCAGTGTCCCAAGCCCAGAGTCCCCCCTCAGTGTCCACTCTCAGCGTCCAACCAGAGTCCCCTCTCAGCATCCCAAGCCCAGAGTCCCCTCTCAGCGTCCCAAGCCCAGAGTCCCTCTCAGCATCCCAAGCTCAGAGTCCCCTCTCAGCATCCCAAGCCCGAGTCCCCTCTCAGCGTCCCAGAGTTACCTCTCAAGTGTCCCAAGGCCAGAGTTCCCTCTCAGTGTTCCAAGGCTAGAGTCTCCTCAGTGTTCCAAGACAGAGTCCCCTCTCAGTGTCCCAAGCGCAGAGTCCCTCTCTGTGCCCAAGCCCAGAATCCCCTTTCTGTGTCCCAATCCCAGAGTCCCCTCTCAGTGTCCCAATCCCAGAGTCCCCTCTCGTGTGTCCCAATCTGAGAGACCCTCTCATTGTCTAAAGCCCAGAGTCACCCCTCAGTGTTCCAAGGCCAGAGTTCACTCTCAGTGTCCCAAGGCCAGAGTTCCCTCTTAGTGTCCCAATGCCAGAGTCCCCCTCAGTGTTCCAAGGCCAGATTCCTCTCTCGTGCCCCAAGCCCAAGTCCCCTCTCAGTGTCCCAATCCCAGAGTCCCCTCTCAGTGTCCCAATCCCAGAGTCCCCTCTCAGTGTCCCAATCCGAGAGTACCTCTCATTGTCTAAAGCCCAGAGTCCCTTCTCAGTGTTTCAAGGCCAGAGTTCCCTCTCAGTGTCCAAGGCCAGAGTTCCCCCTAGTGTCCCATGCCAGAGTCCCCCTCAGTGTTTCAAGGCCAGAGTTCCCTCTCAGTGTCCCAAGGCCAGAGTTCCCTCTTAGGGGCATATTATAAAGGATTGTCTTTTTCGCCAAATAATAGCGCAGCACATCGCAGCGAAAATATCGCCATTGGGGCTTCGTTTCGCCTTATTTATAAAAAAGCGAAAAAAACACACTTCGTGGCTGAAAAAGGCGAACGGGCGCGATAAAGAGCGAAAAGTATCGCAGCAAAAACTTAACGCATCTAAGAAGACTGATTGCGAAAACCATTCGAAACCAGAAAAGCCCACTAGAAAATGATGTCAAGTTCAAAATGGCCACCTCACATTTACCAAGAAGTCAGCCATGTCTTATTAGTCAATCTTCTAGAATTTCTCAATTGGAATACAATTTTCTTTTGCACTGCACATTCACCTTTCTAATGCGCGTTCGCCTTTCTAATGTTCGTTCGCCTTTCTAATGTGCGTTCGCCTTTCTAATGTGCGTTCGCCTTTCTAATGCGTGTTCGCTTTTCTAATGCACGTTCGCTTTTCCATGGCATATTACATTGTAATGCGCGATCGCCTTTCTAATGTCGCTTTTCCAAGGCATATTACACTCTAATGCGCGATCGCCCTTCTAATGCGCGTTCGCTTTTTCAAGGCATATTACCCATTAGAATGCCTTTTCGCTCAAACAATGACTTTTCACCACTTCAGGGTCGCGCTAATCTTTCGCTCTTTTTAATGCAAAAACCACCTTTCGCTTTTTATAAATCGCGTTATGCCTTTTTGCTCCTTTTTCGCAAAATTACCATTGCGAAGTTAGGCGAAAAGGGTTTAGCGATAGCTCGCGGAAACGGTTTCGCCATTCGTTAACGCTACCTTTATAAATAGCGTTAACTGTCTTTTTGGTGAAAACCCATGCGAAAAGCGAATGCGAAAACATTTCGCTACTTTTCGCTCTTTTATAAATATGCCCTTAGTGTCCCAATGCCAGAGTCCCCCAGTGTTCCAAGGCCAGATTCCCCTCTCAGTGTCCCAAGGCTAGAATACTTACCCAACCTTGTTTTCTTTGTCTTTCTCTGCTGAGCGGCTGCAGGTCCGGCTCTTTATGCTCTTTTGTTTTTTTTTTCCTCAAAGCAGCAGAAGAGCAGAGACTGAGGGAATGAAGGGGGTAAGTACTTTTTGGGCAGATTTTAAACTTCTCAAGCTGGGGTTTAGGGCTGGGGGGACATATAGTACATCTATTTGAATAAATACATAACTGGGTAAATACAGGTAAGTATCAAAATATCACCTCCCTCGTTGTAATAAGTATATAGGTATTAAGTATGCATCAAGGATCTAAAGTTACAGCATCATGGGTGTACAATACCTTAAGGCAAAGCATACTAAACCTGGTAGCCCATAGTGGAGAGAACAGATGACTGGAGGTTGGGAGGTAAAACTTACAGGCTTTTTAGACATCTAATAGATTTGTTTTCAAATTTAAAATTTAGCAAATTACTTATTAGTGTATGGAAAACATAGGAAGGAATATCACGGCTTAATAAATGTTACATCTACATCTGTCGGGTCTTAAACACCAACAAGAATTATATGGAATCAGAATGTAATATAAGGAGCATTTGAGCAACTGCATAATGGGAACCATGATGGAACTGTAAGTAGCAATTATACTTTGAAAATCTTTAAAACTATTTCAGGTCTTTTCACATCTGCAAGGCAATAACATCACTAATTCTGTCTCTATCTATAATATACGAGCAGAACAAAAGTTAAAAAAAACTAAACCAATATAATCTCGATTACTGCTTTATATTTAATTTTTACATTTAACTAAATATAGACCTTTAAATTATGAAAGGGACGGGTGACTCATGTTCTCCTGTCTTGACCCCAGCAACACCCTACACTCTAATTGGCCCAGCAGCCAGAGATGGTCTCTACTTGTACCAACTCCCTGAAGCTAGACCAATCAGGGTGCTGGATTTCTTTTTTTTTTTTTTAATTAATTGTAACAGTGTGTAAAGCTATTAATAGAAATAATCTCTCTTCTTCATATAAAAACAATGAATAAGATTAAATATGCATGATGGCATTTGGTGTGATTGTTATTAGCTCAATATTGTAGCAGGGTTGCTAGGATGTATTCAATTAATTAATAACTAGCATCTTGAATAATTCATAGCTTTAATATTAGTCATTACAAGGTCCATTGGTCTGTGATCTTCACAACCATATGGCACGTTCCCTCTACTCTTCCAAGTAGCAACCGTTCATTAAACAGTTCACACAATTATGTAAGAGATGAGCGTGGTTTTAAGTAAAAGGAAGAAAACAGTGCTTCTTGCCAAGTCAGTGTTTACACTTTTTAGCATACCAGATATCAAACATATTTCATTAATTAACCCAAGTTCCTTGAGATGTAGCACAAAGACCTGCCAGGAAAATGACTAGAATTACATAATCAGGAGTAATTAGAAAGTAATAGAGTGGCACGACATTGTCATTAAACTAAGGTCTATCAGTAATACATTTCCAGCCATTCTCCATGAAACATGATTTTACTGCCTTTTTACCATTAGAAAACACTAACACCATAAAAAGAATCCCATGGCCCTGTGCACTTACAGTTGCATAAAATATGTATGAAATGGAGGCTAACCTATTTAGAAACATACACAGATAGGTTACATTATAATTCACCACTTCCATTGGACAGAATGTAAAACAAATCCTACAGAGTTGCGTGTCAATTATAATGTGGAAGTCCTGGACCTTATCCTTCCAGCAATTGCCCCTACATTCACCCACTACTGCCCACGCTGCATAGGTATAAGGAAACAGTTACTGACTTCACACAGGCATATCTTTGCCTGTCATTTCTAGGCTATTTGTTTTCATGAAAGATCGATCTGTGTAGCATGGGAATACCTCTCTATGGGCCCTATTTATAAAAGATCGGTATCGTTATCGTAAAATACCGATCGTTATCGTAAAATAACGACCGGGTTTTTACCGATAACGACCGTTATTTACCGATATCGTTAAATACCGGTCGTTATCGGTAAATAACGGTCGTATCGTAAATAACGACCGTTACGGTAATAACGGTCGTTATCGGTAAACCCTGGTCGTTATTTTACGATAACGATCGGTTATTTTACGATAACGATAAACGATTTTTTATAAATAGGGCCCTATAATCCAACTGATAAGTGCCTGTCCCAGACAACTTGGGCAGTCTAGGCAGGGTTTGTGTCATCTATGGGTGAGAGGACAAGCTATTTCCATGTCCTGACTCACTCACAGAAGTTGGGAGGATTGGCCAGGTGTGGTACAGAACTTATAGCTGGTTCTCAACATAATGGGGCCATACACTTCTTAGACATGTCATTGTCAAACCTATCACATATCTACAAAACTCTGTTGGTTTTGGATGTTTATGCAACATTTCCCATTTCTTCCCAATCATTTGTGATACAATGTCAACTGCAAAATGATTGGGCAAGGCAGTTGTTCAAATGTCACAGGAACATCACAGAAATTACAAAAGGTGGGTTTTGTTGTTTTAGGCCAGCATAAGTGTGCCATGTAAAAATGATTATGTGAAGTGCCAGGAAAAATAGTGAATGCATTCTTAATAAAGAACTTGTAGTAGACTGTCATAGAGAGCTGCTGACACATGCACAAACCATAATTTCTTCCCAACACTTAATGGTGTATTGAGTTTCAGATCCTAACCTTCTGTCTGCTGTTACACAAAAATATTTAAGATGTCTTATTAGGATTAATTACAACTTCAATTTGCCAAGACAAAAAAGTCTTAGAGATATTATTAATAACTGATACCTTCCTCAGTTGCGCTGACCAATGAAGACTAATGAATAGGCAGGAAGAAATAAACACTTTATCCTAGTCAAGGTTACCATAATGCTGAGGATATAGTCTACAAATATACTTGTACTATGCTGCAGCACAAAGCCTCTAAGATTTTTTCATACATATGATATGACTCTATACTAATTCTAAGGATTATACTTTAAGGAAGAGGCTAAACAGCATCTAACATATGGACCAACAAACCAGAGCCAATTTCTCAGGTCAGATGTGTACCTGCATCTTAAGGGAAATGACACACCTTTAAAGACTACATATTGACACAAGAACAGACTGGTTAAGAGAGGCATACGACTACATTTATGTAAAAATACGAAAGTCTTAATAGAAATGGAAGGTTTCCACAGCAATTGTTTGCCACATACAGTGCTGTTTTGATGCCTTGCCAGGGTAGTTTAAGATAAGTGTTTGCTACAATTAAATATATACCTGGCATTCAGGGTATCCCTGACACATTGCTGTTATCATGAGTGCCGACATGCGACACACGATGTGTATACATGGCCGTTTCAGACAATAATCATACCATGTATCTTTAAGGGCAGTCCACCCCCAAACTAAAATTTAAACTAATTTTAAACTACTGTCCCCACAGTACAAAAAAAAAATCCTTACCTTACATCTCTGCTCCTTGTAGTTCTCCTGTTATGCCTCTTCAAAGTTCAAGAACTGCTGGTGGTGGAGTAGAGATGGGATCTGGGTTCGACACAAACCCGCATCTGACAACGGAACCCCTCGGTTCGCTAATTATCGAAAGCGGGGCTATTTTGATAATTATCGAACGTTCAAGGCTATTTTCGATAATTAGCAAAAATATCCCCGTATTTTGATAATTAGCGAAAAATTCATTCCAGTTTGGATTTTCGGATCTTCAGGATTTACCTGAGATCTGGAAATCCGAAAACTAAACGAAAAGAGGGTAAGTACAGATTGGAAGCACTTTTACAACTTATGAATTAACGGTTGGGGGTGGTAGGGTATGCACTGCATTGTGGCAAAGTTTTTTAAAGAGGGTGGACATGCCCTTTGAATGCACAACCAACAATGTGATCGAACGTGTGCTTGAACCTTTAATGTCCGTTATCTAATTAATTACCATAAATAACTATTATTGTGATTTCTTTCCTGGTCCGTAGCACAGCAATGGAACCAGTTGAAACCCCAACACCACTGCTGTGCTATAGACAGCAAAAGAAATGACAGTAAGTAGACCTTTTCCCTGGTCTACATGGCAGTAGAAGCAGCCTGAGCTGAGAAGCATGGAAAAAGTTTAGGGGGAAACAATCAGTAGTGCTTAATTTAAAAACATAGAGTTTTTCACAGACAAATAACTTCTGCCAATTTTAGTTTGTTTTGCAGCCATAACATAAAGCTTAATAAACATTGACATACAAATCCAGCTGGCTGCTCTGCAGGTTTCTTCTGGGGAACTGGGTGGAGAAGGCCCAGCCTCCCTTCTTGATGTTGCACTGAAAGGGTAGCTAAGACAATGTGTTGTTTCCATGAACCATATAAACTTTTGGGAGGAAAGGGTCTGACCTAAACATAAGTCTGTCATCTAGAAATGTGCAGAACGGACTGTGTAAGATATTTTATTTCACAAAAATCCAGCAGCTCAAACGGTTCAGAATGAAGAACTTGGAAAACCAGAAGAAGGTCCATGGAAGAGAGGGGTGGCTGAATGTGTTTCACTGCTCTGAAAATGTAATGACAAGGGGATTAAGAGCCCACTTATAGTTGGTGAGCACTGAGATTGCCGTCATTGGAGAGAGATTAAACTTCTTTTATCAACCTAGAGAGAGGCTTGTCATGACGTAGAAGGGCGAGGAAAACCTACTGGTTCCACTGATGTGTAGGACCAGAAAAATAAATGTTCCTGTACATGAATGGCTAGTCTCCAAGGAGCACTATTAGCTCCTTTAATTTTCTGGAACAGACAGGAAAATTTTTTTTAAAAAATTTTGCAGAATAATTTTTGACCAGAAGAAGGGCTCCTCCAATATCATTTAGGGTCGTCCTGCCAGATCTTTATCGAGGCCCGTTGTTCTTGAGGTCTCCTGGTCGCTCCCCCTCCCCTTTTCAAAGAACGAACAGGACACTCGGCTACTTAAATTAAGGCTGATCCAGTGTGCAAGTATGAGAAGTGCAAAAGTTTGCTAATGGTAATTGAAGATAAAAAGGTTAGAAGTTAGGACCTTCCAAACTGGGTTACCTGACATGGTTGGAAGGTTTTTCATTCATGTGATCAAATGTATACTAAAACCCCTTTGTTATAATGTATGCCAGTGTGCAGATAATATGATATTGTATGGGGCTATAATGTGCATTGATTATCTTTTCTATGTTTTTATAAACTTAAGGCTGGGTACACACATCTGATAATTCCGACAGTTAGTGAGTCCGTGTATTGATCGGTTGACCAGAAATGTCTGATGGTGGGTGTGACGTGGCTGCAACCCAGCTTGGTCGCCCATATGTCCGTATCGGTCGGGCTATCGGGCCTATTGGTAAATCACTGCTGATCGTGAGATTCCCTAAGAGCGCACGATAGTCGCACAAACTATTGGCTGCGGCCACAATTTCCGTGACCATCATTTGTCCCGGCCGAACAATCGCTAGTAGCAGCACTCGGTTGGAACAAAAACTCAGCTAATGTGTACCCAGCCTTAGAGAACGATAATTTTGTAGCCATGCCCATTGACAAAACCATGCCCACTGACAAAGCCACACCGTTCAACATGGCGGCGCACTCCGGAAATAATCAAGGGCAGCATTCAAAAGTTTGGTTCAGGCAGCAAAAACCCTAGAAGTGCCCTAGCATATTTAATACTGGTGCAGAGTAGAAGGGACGCACATACAGGAACCAAGTCCGTGGCTGTCCATGTTGCTTTATTAATGTTGGAATATGTCACAAATGGAAGTTTATTCAGAGCAAATTGTAATTGAGGTCTTAGAGGAGGAAAATGATGATATATAAATAACCCACATCCTTTCAACTGGGCATGTAATGTTTCACAACATTATCAGCCTAAAGCAACAATTTCCTTATGTTATTAGGTAAAATACAGTCCTGATTTTTGCTCTTATGCAGCAAAAACATTTGACTTTATATAATAACCTTCCAGGATCTTTTCTGAAACCACTGTTTGCATCTTTTCTAAACCAAGATTTTGATTTGGATTATGTTCTGCTCCTCAGCAGGAGGACGACCTCTGTAAAGCCACAATCGATTGCGTATTAGATACTATAAAGTCCATGCACATCTCAATTTTCGAATTTTCAATTGATTCGGACCATTGAATATTTCATAGGAAAATGCAGTGGTATTTCAAAAGATTTCTACCTGTTTTTTAACTGGAAGATGGGGTAGATGGAAAAATTAGCAACCTGACCGATCACCGTTTTTTTTAAAATTAACTGCTCAATATCACCAAACGGTTGATTAACCAGGTCCTCGCTAGAGCGATCCAAACGACCAACCAAACAAATAAATAGTGAATGGACTGCGCAACCGTGGAATAATGTAGAGGCCCAGTAGCGTGGTAATCAAAAAACTTTATTGGAACATCTTGACACTTCATCAGAGCGTGGCAAGCACACAGACTACTAATTGGTTGGGCTATATATAAATAAGAGAAAAGGAAACTTCTACCTATTAAGGAAGAACACCCCTTTATAAAAAAAAATATACAGGAGAGTAATAAAAGTTCTTATCCTTAAAGGGTATGTACACGGCAAATTTTAAAAAAAATTAAATTGCCCATTAGTGGAAACTATAATTCATCCCAACTATCACTGTACCATTTTTTTGTTGATCTGCCCCCTATTTCTTTAGATATCCAATCAGAAACTTCTTACATTTCAGCATTTCTGTAGGCAGTTTTGCTGTATACTGTATGCAGTATTGACAGTTGGTATGGGATAAAATAGTCACGGTCAGAGCCTGAGCCAAAAAAGTACTTTATTGAAGACATGCAGCACACACACACCTCAGAGTAAGTGCTACTTACACATATTCATTTATAGATAAGGATGATGTAAAGTCATTTTTTCGGTATACATACAAAATGGTGCATTTTGCCCCAACCAATAATGGTAAATATTATGATTAGTTGGGTCACAAATAGCACCTGATCTTCCTGATAGGATATATCGTTGTGTGTCAATTTGCATTTATTTATGTTTTCCTCTCTATTACCTATATTTTTTAAAAGGTTTTTTCCCTTAAGAGGTAGAAGTTTCCCTTTTGTATTAATTAGTTTGGCTATAAAAATCTGTGTGCTTGTTACGCCTCTGATGAAGTGTCATGACAAGATGTTTCAAAAAGTTGTATGATTTATCATGCTCTGGGCCTCTACGTGATGGGTTGGAACTATAATAGTCACTAAACTTTGTTTCAAAAGAAAGTACTTCTAAAAGGGAGTTAGGAATACTGTAGAGATGTAATTTGGGTTTGAAGAGAACCCTGTTTGAAATCGAATCTGAGGGTCCCGAGAAAACTTTCTGTATTCCCGGATTTCACAGAACACGGATTTTTTGAATTTTCAATTTTTATTGAAAATCAAAAGTAGACGATTATCGAAAATCGAAAGTAGATGATTTCAGTAACCCTCGAAAATAGAATGCAGGAGCTCGAAAACAGCAGCGCGTGAGGAAGATAGTTTTAAAATAAGTTTTGGTTCTATTTACGGGCCCCAGACCATTCCCAGGTCTCTGTGTCATTACAGAACTTAATATTACAATTGGTCCCTCAAAATGGACAGAAACTTTTGGTTTTTTTTCTTCCCATAGACTTCTATGGGTCTGTTTTTGAATCTTCAAATTTTCCGGAAAATTCGAAAACGGAATGAAATACAAAGTTTTGAACATCTCTAGTTAGGAACACCCACATCTATTTCCCTTACTTACAGCAGCGGCAATCAGTTACTGAATACGGCACTCCTGCGCTCAGTGAAAACTATCTATTACATAGGTGTGCATAAGCAGAGAAGGAAAGAGGAAGGGGGGCCTGCACGAGGAGCTGGCACCGATCACAGGAGTAATATTTACACTTCTTGTGCTTCTACACCATAAAACAGTTTTATTTGTTGTTCCTTTAGGTTGTGGAAGAGTCAAGAAAATCAAAAGTTGGCATTGGTGCTTTAAGTAGCTAGTCCTCTTTATTTTGTGTTAGATTAAAGTGATAATGCGTTATGTTATTTATTATACTAGTGCACAGGTTTTTTACTTGCTGACTTATATTTTCAAATATATATGCAGAGAGGTTGTAATAGGAAAGAACATTTTTTTTTAAAATGAGAGAGAATAAAAGGTCGACTGAGTCTCTTGCCTTACAGCAGTGCAAGGTATAATACACTCTCTGTGAAAGAGCTATGTTAACTTGATAGGTGTAAGCATGCACGAGGCCAGAGAGCCATAATAAACACTACCTTGTTAAAAAGCACCTCAGTTTACTATTTAAATATCTTCTTTTAAAAGACAGTTCTGAAGGACAGACCAGAACCCTCCATACCGCTCACCACACTGAATTTGAGAGTAAAAGCCAAGATTGTACGCTAGAGAATAATGGGTATTTCTACCAGTGAGTATATTAAAGGTAATTGTGTTAAATCTCTAAATCTACTCTGACCTGTCATATAATGTAGATATCATGCAAAAACCGAAAGCAAATATAAAAAGAGATGTTAATACTGAATCCGTAACCTACATTTTCTGCAGAACCTGCAATACAGATCCAACTATAGATGTAGTATGAATCTTATATGGTAATTAGCTTTAATGTTAGGGTGGATTCAAAGTTGTCTGACCCAGGAGTGGGGTACAGAAAAGCCCATAACCCATCTGCCAGTTAGAAACAAAAGTCTAGTGTGGTCAACCTGGCAACCCTGTTCTTTGCACATTATTCTTTATCTACCCCACCCACAGTACAGCTCTGGCAGGATTTTTTTGTTTTTTAAAAAAAAGTAAAAGGTATCTCCACCTTTTGCTATTCATTTTTATTGAAGAATAGGAGGTAAGACACAGCTCCTTTACCACCCGTTCTTCAATTAAAGTGAATACCAAAAAGTGTTTTAACCACTGGAGCCACACTAACTTTTTTTAACTATATTCAATGAAACAATTCACTTCACTCCTTCCAAAGCTCCTTCCTGCTGGTAATGCCTTTCAACCAATTTAATCTCTATTTGGAAAAAGCTAGTTCAATATCATCATGCCCATAGGATTAAGGGAAAATAAAGTAGAACAGCAAATATAAAAATTAAAGGGATCTTTACTTTTCAAAAAACGTATCTTAAGATATAGCAAGATCCCGCTGCTCCAAATAATGTGTGAAAATGTGTTTTTGTGAGTAAAGTGACACTTTAAGGAATCAATTATACCTTACAAAATATTAGTGACCTAACACATTCCCCATACTAAACATATAGACGCCAATAAGCCGCTAACAGGGTGGTATAAAAATATGTTTGATCCATGGCAAAAAAAATTGTGCTTCATAGCTAAAATAGTGATACATATAATTTCGAAATACCTGACTAATGAGAACGTCATTGGTGCTGTTCTCTTCCAAATCTGCAAAGAGAAACACTTTACTCTAAAGTTCAAAGTACAAAAGTTCAAAAATAGATATTTGCCTCTTACAAGAACTATTAGCTAATAGCATTCTCCCAGCACTACAAGAGTATTAACCATGCAGTGAAAGGTAACTCCATCCTGGAAAAAAAATGTTTCTGTAGTGTAGGGCACCCTAGCCCACCCACAACCGCCATATTTGTCAAGTTAAAAAAGCTGCAGAAAGGTACTTACATGCCTCCCGGTGCTCTGAGAGGCAGCCAATCGCAGACACAAACTGCCGGGGGAAGAAATTTTAACTAATCTAACTAGGGGGCAAGGAGACAGAAGGGCTCCCCTGCGCGTGCCAGAAACCTCTCAGAGGAAAGAGAGGAAGCAAGGACCGGATGACTCACTGACAGTTCCTACTCTTCACTTTTTTTTAACTTTGAACAGGCATTGCAGGAGAACCATTTGGAGCTGGGATGTAAGGTTAAAAAATATAATTTTTGAACATTATACAGTGGGGCCAGTAGTGGGCTAAATTGTAGTTTTGGGGTGGACATGCCCTTTAAGTCATTTCATCACAATATTTTACTGCACTTTTATTATACTGCAAATGTTTTTATAAACAGGCCGAAATTCTTAGAAAAAAAATTACACTTTTCCTACACATTGTTGAACTTCTTGGCAAAAAACATGGCAAACCTTTCTGACCTGGTTTAGCTACCTTTGTACATGAAAGGAGACATCATTTGCCATGGTATGTTACCTTCATTTTTAACTAGGTTAAAAATTAGCCAAATTAAAAATTAGCCATGGTGGTTACCACATTAATAAAACAGAAAATTTGCCTGGGTGCATCCCTGGGTTATCGCAAAAATACAGTACAAATTTGTAAATGATCGCTTGTTGTGCAATACCATTGTGGTAAACTATGGTCTACAATGGTATTGTATGGGCGGTTGTACAATTACTATGATCGTAAATTGATGGTAAATGTGGGATTGTAATTGGGCAATCGTAATATACAGTTGAGATAAGTTTGCGACCGTTACAGGCACACAGTATTGCTATTTAGTAATACCTCCCTTTATAAATATGGCCCTGTGTGTGTTAACATGTTTCACGTTACTTTTGAAAAGTCTCAAATATGCTTCCTCTTTACCTTTAGTTGGTCCTGATCTGGTGATCAAAAATGTTATTTATTTTAACTCTCCAATTCTTGCTTTAAAGGGCATGTCCACCCCCAAAACTATAATCCCCCCCACTACTGTCCCCATTGTGTAGTGTAGTTTAATCCTTACCTCACATCAGCTCCATCTGGTTCTCCTGTAGTCCCCCCCCCCAAGTCCCAAAAACTGCCCACCAGGAGGATAGCAGAGTCCTAGTTATAGGACTCTGCCTCTCCCTGGCCTCCGGAGAAGTTTAGCATGCGTACTGCAGCCCCTTCTCCCCCTCCCCTCCTCTCTCAGGATTCTCCCCCCCTAGTGTAAATCCCTTTAGCTATATGATCCCCCTGTCCCCCCAGCCCCAACTGCTCTATTTTTATCTTAGAAGGGGCCAAACTTTACTTACCTTCCCTTTTTCCCCGCCGCAATGAACTCCCGACAGCCGGGTCGTGATTGGCTGCCGCTCAGCCAATCACAGACGTGACTGCCGGTCCCGCCCCTCTGCTTGCATTTTCTCGCAAGCAGAGGGCCGGCAGCACAGCGGAGGAAAGAGGGAAGGTAAGTTAAGTTTGGGGAACTTTCTAAGAATAAAAAAATGAGGCGGGGGGGACAGGGGAATCAATATGAAAAAATGGTTTTAAGGGTGGATGTCCACCCTTAAACACTTTGGCATATTTTTGGTGTTACTTTTCACTGCATAATTTGTCCTTGGTTGAAAATCCTCCCTTTAGAAATACGGAAAAAGAATAAAAAGATGGGAAACGAAGTAAGCGCAAAAGCAAATCTTTATTTGCCTCTTGATGTTTAAGCAAACAACTAAATTGTAAGGGAGTATGCCCTGAATGGAACATAAGGTAACCAGATAGCCAGAAAATGTCTAAAATATGCTCAGTCCATAATGAATCTAATCCTGTTAGCCATTATTTATCCAAGGTGTGGGGGGCCACCATGAAACGTAAGACCAGGGGCCAACCAGGAAGAATTATGGGATGAACATTATGTAAAATCAAGTAGAAAATACTAGGTTCTTTTTCAGATTGCTTAGAATTTATGGTTTTATTATGGTTTGATAGAAACAAAAGGTTTAGTTATTTGGTGAAAATATATTAATACCAGAAAAAGGTCTTGTGGTTAAATGACAATTTAGGACTTTGTACATAATATCCCACAATGCAGTTCATTCCTGTAAAACATAAAGTGGAGTGCTGAAAAAACATGGGGAGTCACCATTATATATTATTGTTTTTGCAGGACACATAAAAATGAATACAGACCATTTACATTCCAGAATAAGAATGACCTCATGGCTCCATTGCACTATTACACACTGTGGCACTGATTTATCTACTGTTACAGATTCTAGCCTTTGGACAAAACTGACACGGTTTCACTTTCAGCTCCATGTTTTATGGATAAACCACAAAGAAGAGCAACTTAATGTGAAATATTTTCATAGTAACACATTTCAAATCAATCACAGTAACATGGGAATGATCATTTCCATATGTCTGGATCTTGTGTTTAAGCCATAACATCATGTGAGAGTGTCTCTTAATCATAAATCCGTCCATATCTCTAGATTTTTACACCTTGCTAGATCTATTGTTAGATTGCTACTTGTGCTACTCAAGGGACAATGAAGCTATAATCTTACATTAAAGGAAAACTAAAGTGCTTACCTGGTTTCCACAACTCTCTTTAGCAATTTAAAGTTATATAAAGATGATGTCTGCTGTTGGGTGAAAACCAAATAACTTCTGGCTAGGAAGCTGACAAATTACTTGATATGGGCCACCCAAGTCACAGCCAACATCAATAAAGATACTATTAAGTTTGGGTTATAAATCAATAGTGAAGCCTTTGTCATGTCCAAATAGTGTTTACACACAAATAAACGTGTTATATAGTTTAGGTTGACCTTGCGCTAGTGAAAGAATTATGCACTGGGCTTTATTCTTACAGCAGAGAAGAACTTTACTAATTCTAACCAGGAACGCCAATAGGGGATCTTGCGCATGAGCAGATTGCCTACCCTTTCAATGAAGTCAATGTTGGCGCGCTCCTCTGATCTGGAGCCTGATGCCATTGACTTTATTAGACCACTAATGTGGGCCAACTATGACTGTTATCTGAGAAATAAATATTTTAACATATTGTATTTTTCATTACAACTTAATATTTGGCAACTCCACATCTTTTATTATGTATTCACATATACCATCAAAAAAGGCACAGCTAGCACCAGCATTAAAGAAATCAAAAACCCTATGCTCTTTAATGCAATCACAGTTATACCAGCAAATCAGGCATATCAAGCAGCATGAAAAATTTTGCATTGCTTGATAGGAATATGTGAATACACAGTGACTCCCCTACAAAAAGACAGATTGTAATCACATTTTACAGCATTAAAGGCATAGATAACAATATGCCCTCTAAAAGGCAACATTAATTCCTTTAGTGCTAGTATAACTAGCTAAAGGTTCAGTTGACCATTCATATAAAGGGAACCTTTTTTTAAAGGCAAACTTACACTCTTATCTTTTAAATATTCTGAATTGCTGTGTTGATTATTTCCTTATATATTTGTCTTGGTGGTGTAATATGCATCAAATGGAGTTGCCTCTACTTATAGCTACACAGTTACAAAATACTATTTCCAAAAGACTAAAAAGGGATCTCTAGGATTCAAATACTCTGCTAATATAACTAGAACACAAAGCAGTCTCAGTTATTATGCAGACTGTAACCACCCACTCGCCTCCCTTTAGTTTACATTTAACCCTCTCCCACACCCATCCTTACATCATGTCATTGAATTTGCTCATTTCTTGGTCTCATTTCCATCTAAAGCAAGTATCTAAAATGAAATAAAATGACCTGGCATTCGGAAACAGTGGGAAATGAACAGATAGTACAGATAGGACCTGCATTCTATATAATAATCTACATCTAAAAATAGTTTCAGAGGACGGGAACATCCTAACTTTATATCTATCCAATAAAAAACAGCACGGAAGCAAACAATATTTTTGTTTCTTGACTATCACCCCAAAATCTCACTCTCTATGATCTCCTGGTCCATTACAGACTTGCTGACATTCAATGGCAGAGCTCATTTGCAGACAGTCCCATAAAAGGCATTCAGGTCAAATTGTGGTCCCCTTTTTTGGATGGAGGGCAATAAACAATTTCTGCTGTGGAAAATATTTAACTTGTCCAAACAACCAATTCCCCAATGGGTTGGTTATTAGTCTTTATAGATACATTGGGAACATATTGCTAAATTAATGGTCAGCTTCATTCTGCTGTTTCTAAGACATTATATCATATCTAAAAATCATGGAAACACAGGCTATGTTATCATAATGTTACACATAGTAGAGATCGCATTTTCCTTAGTAATGGTAATTAATCTGGATTATGATACTAGACATGACCACAGCATCCCTAGTTATCTGTAAACTGGCTAGGAAAGTTAGTTCACTGACTTACACAATCCACCTACAGACCTTTCTAGTTCTTATTAATTCAGGTGATCATTAAAGTGTTTAAAGGGCAAGTGGAGAGAGGCTGATGAATGATTTTACCTGAGCTGCCTGCGATTCCGGGTATGCTGTAGCACAAATCAACAGAAGAAAGCTGAACTGTAATCCAGAGGTCATAGTGGTAGGTAAAACAAATCAAGCTGAACAGCTAACAAATGAGAACCAGAAACCAAGTAAGAACTTGTATGTACTCTCTAGTGTCCTTTCCCCTCTTTGTTTCAAACAGATGTTCTAAATGGATGAAGAAATAGTAGCATCCATTCAGTGCCCACTGGAATCTGAGGATGGGACCTGCCAGTTAATCATGCTGATGACAGAAGCAATCCACATACAGTCTCCTGTCCTCCCTACTACAGCTGCACCCAGGCTTCTGAAAAGTACTGTTGACACCTATGTTGCTGCTTCTACCTTACTCTTTGGCTGTTATATCCTCCCACATTTTTTTCTTCTGCACTATTCATACAGTGCTGCTAGAATTCTTCCTAGGAAGAAAAAACTGCACAAACTTTTCCTAGACAATGCCTGATTATCCAAGAAAACTCTTCACTTCAGTGAGAGAAAAGGGGAACCTTTATTAGGTTTCACAGCTTAAAAGACTGTCCATATATTTATTCCCTATGGAAATCTCAGAATCTCCCTCAAACGCAAGTTATAATCCCACAAGCTAATGACTTAGAATAAAAAACACTTACTGAAAAGGCATATGTGCCCTGTCTCCCTATAGATAAATAGGAAATGTTTTTTTTTATTAAGGGGGACCAAATATTAATAACCAAGCAGCTCAGGTGCTCAACCAGGGTAGATTAATGGAGGGTGGGGTTAAGTTAAATATGGCTGGAGTTGTATTAAAAAATCACAGCAAAACAAAATCTGAAACTGTTTATAGTGTAACACAACATTCTGGATTGACATATGATAAACGGCCGGCGGGGGTCGATCCTCACTGTAATCGAGCGTGTGTACAAGCCTTAACTTGTCATTCATTAGGCTTTAATAGTTTTCTAGCCAAAGAATTGTGGGTCTTTTACAAAGTAAGCAAGTGAGATATATTTTTTTTCATAGCCTATCTATGGACACTTTTCAGACAATTAAGCTCTCAAATCAATGTTAATTAAGTAGGTTTCCCAAATATTTGATACATGGGCTGGTAAAATATATATAAAGGATTGTTCTGGTAAAAACCATTAGTGATGCATAATAACAGTTCAGAAAATTCCTTATAGTATCTGTATTTTTTTGCAAGCACAATAAAAGATCGATATTGGTCTTTACCAATTCTTATCAAGTCTGCTAAGTATGAGCTACGTACGTGTGATTTACATACAGTATGTATCAAAGTGTTCGCTTATTGTTGTTGCATGTTATTTTCACCTTAAGTGTATTAACAGGATTATCTGCTGCAAATAATATAGCTTTTTGCTAGTTATTGGCTAAGTGATAAATGCTACATAATGGCACGGTGTATTAATAGAACCATATCCTATCAGCCATCAGATGCAAATGTTGTCTAAACCATAATACATTGCTAGCAGCTTGTGGCTAGGCCACATTGAAACGCTTTTAATAGTGCACACTAGTGTGGCCCATTGATATGACCACACTAGTGTGCTAGGGAGAGCTGCGTGTGAGATCATAAATCGGAGGGCATGCGATCTACATTTTTTGCGCAATCGCACGCGCTCTGATTGCGAATCAACTGGGCGATCGCAATCACACAGGACACGTGGTGCGGGTAATTACAATAAAACCCGAGGTATCGCTAAAAAGCGATACTGCGGTTTTAAATATGGCTCCATGTTCCCTCAGGTGCCTATGCTGTGCTCCATGCACGGAGACTCAGCCATTTACTTACGTGGCTGTGGTCCAGCCCTCTGCTACTTCTGTGGACAGGCAGAACAAAATGCACTTATTTTACTGTTACCAAGTAATTGCCTCTCTCTGTAATGATTTCTTTAATAAAGAGAATCAGAAATGTACAATTTTTTATCTTTCTCCAAGCTAAATGAACATTAAACCTGTAGTTTCCAAGATTGGGTCTCTGAGGATTTAATTGACCTTTTCTTAGTTTCTCAGAAACAAAGATGTGTTTGAAATGTCTTTGAAAATACATGTATACTATAGACATACCACACTTACACACTCATTTCACACAAGGAGGGTGTTGAATATTTTGCAGAGGCAACATTTGTGTTTTGTGAAATAGGATTATAATAACATAGTTATCAATGTTGAATGAAGACTCACATCTATATTGTTTTTTCCTACCCATAATGCCTACACACCTAAGACTTTATCCACAGGAATATTACTATAGTCACTAGTGTTACTGGCTGTAAATGTCAATTTATTAATTTTAATGCCATGCGTGAATAGCCAGCTGATCGGCATGCGTTTCAATTGCATTACCATCCATTTACGATGCAGTCCGCACAATTTTGCGTAATCAAGGCAGTGTTTAGTCCATTGGCCAGTTCAAAGTCACACAGCAGGAAGACATGATGTCAGATGTTTTTGTGTATAATATTCTGCACATTGGTTCCTTGCAGTGCCTTAACACCAGATACATAATTATATTTTACTGTTATTTTTTATTCTGTGCATTTGGTTTTGCCATACAGAAGCGATACAATTATATCTGTTCAATCTGGATTGTGGGAGCGGTTTGATTATTTTAAGAAGCTGTAGGTTTTGTGTGTATCTATGAATAAATGTATTTCCAATACTTGAGCACATCCACAGTCATGGGATTAACTTAAATTATGCAATGGTCTTCACCAACCAGAGCCACTCTGAATTATGAGCTATCCAAGCTTAACAATAAGAACCATATTGAAATATGAGCTTACACATTATTGATTTTGGTTTTGTTAATTGCCATGGACACAGAAATGTTTTAACACACCTAATTTCTGGAACATCACCACAAATGGATTAGCTGTGCTTTTTGGGATTTTGCCTCTTTGTATGATAGTGTCAGCCAAAGCGGCGGGCGAACATTTAAAGGGCATGTCCATCCCCCAAACTAAAATTACCCCATGCTCTCCCACTGTAGTGTAAAAAATCCTACACTTTTTCCTCGCTTCAAAAGTTGTCCTGCGTGCCTTCTGAAAGTCCAGGAAACTGAAGAGTAGGAACCTGTCTGTGTGTAAAAGGTATTTGCCCCTTCCATGTTCTCTTAGAGGACTCCGATATGGTTGTGAAGCTCTACCTCCCCCACCCAGATCCATTGACTCGGCATTAAATTGAAAAGTAATAAGGCTTTCTGTAATGAAGGGGATCCACCTCCAACCCTAAACGCCATGATATGAAGTTAAAAAAGTGCACAGAAACAGAACTTACCGACCTTCATTCCCTCAACTTTTCTCAATAGCGAGAGCCGCTCTGTAATTTGCTGACTGTCAGCCAATCACAGACACGGTTGCCAGTTCCAGAAGTAGCAATACAGGCAGAGGCAGTTGTTTCTGTGCAATTTTTAACTTAAAACCATGGCATTTGGGGTTGCAGGGGGGTCCTTCACTACAGAAAAAGTTTTATTTTGGGGTGGATACCCTTTAAAGACTAACCGCATTAGCACCCATCGCACACGCGTGGAGGCTACTGTTGGCGTCCTTTCAGTGTTGTCTATGATTCATACTGGCAGATCAATGAATGATACCGATGCAAGCCGGCACAATACAAAGAATATCTGACTAAAAGGTCACACTCAGTGTCTAATACAGTACTGTTTATGTTGATCCCAACAACATGTTTCATGCCAAAGAGTTATTTCTCAAACAAGGACAGTACTGTGCCAAAGTGTTAGGCTGGTGTGAGAAATGCTGTAAAGTAGACTGCCGTCACAAATTATAATTCTAATTGTTTATTCCTAACAGTTAACTTCAACTCCACCTACTACCTCCAAAAGGCAAGCTTAGCACCGTCCGAGCTATTAGAATCAATTAGTGGCTCCGGTCCGGTTAAAAATCACATTTTTATTAGGACATGTTAAAATCGCAATAGGCAAGCAGGAACATCCAAAACGGTCATCTTACGCGTTTCGGACTTTCGTCCTATTCATAGAGAGACCTTAACCTAGCCAAATCCTTAACTCCTTTTTAGAAACGCAGCTTTAAACTTGAAGGAACCTTGCTTCACTGTTGCCTTCAGATTCTAATTATGCACAGCTTTTCAGTAAAACACACTGCTCACAGAGAGACCTGAGGTCTCTCTATGAGTAAGGACGAAAGTCCGAAACGGTGTAAGATGACCGTTTTTGGATGTTACCTGCTTGCCTATTGGCGATTTTAAACATGTACTAATAAAATGTGATTTTTAACCGGACCAGAGCCACTAATTGTTCTATAAGCTGCGGAGCGGTGCTAAGCTGCTGGTTGGAGGTAGAGGTGGAGTTGAAGTTAACAGTGAAGTGGGGATGGGACAAGCCCCAGGCAGAGAAGCACGCCAAACAGCACAGTGCCGAGACCGAAGGACCGTACAAAGAGGAAGGTAGTTTCGTTTGGGGTCCGGGCGGAAGGAAGGTAAAAAGCGTTTGAGCCACCAAATTGTATGTTATTCTTAACAATCTAATTCAGATCAATGTTTGGTGTTGTGACCCTTTACCTTCAACCAGCATCATCTACACTTGCACAAAGTCGGATTTGTAGGATTAAAGGGGGAGAGATCCAATAAATTTCGCATTCGCAATCTACCTGCACTTGTTCCCGCAAAAGTATTAACCACTTTGCAGACCGTTAATACATTGTGAAAATGCTTTAGCGGTTAGTTGCAAACCTCTGAGCAGCTTTAAAGACACCATGAAAAGGCGTTATCTTTCACACAAAAAACAGCGCAAAATTATTTTTCATGCTTGGCTGCCCAATTTTTAAAAAAGTTGCAATATGGCGCAGGCAGTGCGAAACCTCGCTAACACATTAGTTCATTGGTCAGCGTGGAGTTTAACGATAATTTTCCATAGCAAAGGATATTGCATCTCCCTGAATGTCAGGTGTATAATTAACCAATTATACCGACAGTTGCTAATGATCATCATTTTTCATATGTCAGTGAGAGTGACAGTTATAAACTAAAGCACAAACAGCTGCGTTTAAAGCTTAAAACAGTGTGAGGAACAGCTAAACTCTGCAACCATGGTGAAGTCAAAGAAGATATTTGGCTGTACAAGAAAGCAGTGTGTTTACTGAAAAGCTGTGCAATAATTAGAATCTGAAGGCAACAGTGAAACATGCTGGAGGTTCCTTGCAAGTTTAAGCTGCGTTTCTGAAAAAGGAGTTAAGGATTTGGCTAAGATTAATGGTGACCTCAATAATCCATCATGCAATACCATCGGGGGAGGTGTCTGATTAGCCCACATTTTTTACTGCAGCAGAACAATAATTCCATATATCCAGCCAGTGTAATTAAGGACAGACTAAAAAAGTCCCTGGAAGTGATGGTATGGCCCTGGTCTCAACATCACTTAGTGTGCCTAGGATTACATGTAAGACAGAAGGATTTGATGCAGCCTATATCCACAGAAGATCTGTGGTTAGATCTCAAAGGTTCCTTCAAAATTGTGGTGCAAGTGTACCAGAGATTCCTGTTTACGTTTCATAACAACAATCATTAAAACAAAAACCATGCATAATTCATGTGGGGGCATCAGGGCTCTTTCAAGGAGATCAATAAAAGTCTTAAAGGAAATTCAATATGCTAATTCCCCGTTAAAACAAGTGCAAAACCCAAACTACCTGATGCAAATCATGCAATATTGATAGCATGGTTAATGTTCTTTTGCGGAGGATGTGAACCACTTCCAAATCTTTTGGAAGTAGCGTAGCTTTCTTATCCATAAAAAAAGTTAGATATTGCACTCTTATTTTGAGCAATATCTAACGTTTTTTGTTTCTGGCCTGTACTTACCCGTTATTGAATCACGATATTGGATCTCCTGCGTATCGTTAAAAATGGTGCTAAGTTTGCCCCAACAATCAGATCCTATTTAACATTTGAAAGCTAACACCTGATGGTTGGGGCAAAATTAGCACCATTTTTAACGATAAGAACTTTTATTGAATCTTCCTGTTTATCTTTATTAATTATTGCCCCGTCCCATGTACTTTGGCTGGGAATGATTATTCTGTTATGTCTCGGGCCTCCTCATGAAATCTAAAAATTATTGGATATTGTGCCATCTCTTATTTTCAATGCATACACACCACATGCATCTGGTAGGAGAAAGTCAGGTTGGCATAGTTCCGTTCTGCAAATGGGAAGTTCATTCTCTTGAACTTATAAAAACCAATAGGACTTGTCATTGTTTCCATAATTATACCCCATAATCAGGGGCATACTAGAATTAAGGGCCCCCCGCAAAATTTGATGGGGCCCCACGCCCCCCATCTTTACATTTAACAATACATACAGAGTACAATCCTACGACCTACCGGCCATCAGCAGCCATAAAAGGGACAAGCAAAAAAGGACAAATACAAGATCGATACCAGCCTAAACACATCTCAACTTCACTACAAAAGCGTATCAGTCCCTACAAGATCATTCTCACATCTTCACAGGTCAATCATCAATATCTATATTCATCGATAAGTTGTTATCTATCTAGTCTTCATCTATCTCTATCTTCTATCTATCATTGTATTCTGTCTATCTATCTATCTTTCTTTCTTACTATTATCCTAATCTATCTTATTATCTAAATATATTTATCTATCTATCTCGATTCTATCTTCTATCTGTCTATCTTTATGTAAAAAGACAAGTGTTATCATATTCCAATTTCATTATTCATATTATAGTAGATTTTTACTGTCTGTCAACACTTACTGGAGTCTCTGCTCTGCTACCAAGTCAGCTCAGTGGGCCTGACTTGAATCCCTATGTGGCTTTGCAAGCAGGTGAGTGCCACTGCCAGCCAGGGAGGCAGGGCAGTCACACACAGCTGCAAGCTCTGTGTCTCTCTCTGGTCTGCTGGCCTGGAGGAGTTTTTGAGGACGTCACAGGCTTAAGTCCAAGTGACTCGAACGGTGCGAAACCAACCCGCAGCAGGCTGCTCTTCTTTAGCGCCGTCGCGCACCGGCTATTCACTTCCGTTGGATCCGGCCTTCAGTTCATTCCAGGGTCATGGTCACTAACAAGAAACTGGCCCCTGCCCCCCTCGTGTCATGGGGGTGGTGGGGGCAATATTTACGCCACTGGCCCATAATAGTTTGGTGTGCAGACATATCTTCCATTTTAAATTCTTCGATGTAGTCTTTCATGTCATGTATGTTACTTAAAGGTATTATACCTTTACCTTTAAATACAGCTAGATCCCACTGCTTAAAAAACATTTTTCAGATTTTAAAAGCTGGGCTGTAGAGCCTGAGAAATCATCATTAAATCACAGCATTACAGGGAAAGACCTGTAATCCAGAGCAGAAATTGTAATATGTTACCCATTAAGACCCTTACTAGTATCTTTACCGCCTGCCAGCACACTTTCTGCAACAAGTAAGCAGAGAATCAGCAGGAAAGAAGGCAGGGGGAGGGAGATGTGTAAGCAGAGCAGGGTCCATGGTGAGGCTGTGCAGAACATATAAGTGTCGCAGACACTAAAAGAAGGCAGTGAATAAGGAGGGTGGGGGCAATTAGGAGCACTCACTAACATTAATATTAATAACAAAGGAGCACAGATAATATGTGTGTACCACAATTTTACTTCTGTAGGTTTCAGCTAATGTAACGTTGTTTGAGTTAGTATAGTGACCCTTTAAACAATGAATAGGGTGGGTGAGATGCAGACAACCCTGTATTATGAACATAGCAATATTTTTTGCCATGCTAAAGTGACAAAATGTTAATATAAACCTGTAGAACATCGCATCAAATCAAAAGGATGAAAAAAAATGCCAGTCAGTAATCTAGATATTTTGTTTAATACTCTTGCCATATCCTTGGCAAAATAACTGTAGCTTGGTGTAGAAAAATGTACTCCCATTCTGAAATTTCTAGGATAGGGGCACACAAAGGGCCATAGTACAAAGAAACTGTATCGTTTTTTAGTGAAACCGCGCCTTAACAATCGGTGTTTAATGATTATTTTTTTCAGTTAGCAATCGATATCTTAAGGGCAACTGTTCTTCAAACAAGTTAGAGTTGAATGAAAGCTGCAGTATTTCCTTTAAAATGAACTGAAAACCACATCTCTGGCTGGAGCCTGTGAGAAATTACTTTGGGGTAAATGTTCAAACTTCTGCTTCTAGTGGTTGACTGACATCACCTGACGTCCCTTGCCCGTGCCCGTCCAGCCGGGGGAGAAGCATGCCTCAGTTAAGGCTAAATGCTGGGGAATACAGGCAACGAATGGGAAAAAATTGACAGTTGAGAGGGGGAGCCTTTTAATGCGGCAGAGGCTGGCTCCTTGACTTCAAGCTGGTCACATGGCTGAAAACAGGAAGCGTTCAAGGAGGAATGTAATATTGATGAACATTTCTAGCAATAACTTCTCACAAATATTTCCTAAGATGTGATTAGGTTTTATTTTATAGGTACGGTGGAAGGCTTTTTATATAATTCTCACTAATTTGGAAGAATTCAAGACCACAGTTACCCTTTTAAATTAACTATAACAATCATATTAAATTACCAATAACGATCAAAGTAAATCTATGATAATGTGATCATAGATTTACGATCTCCCAATAGATACCATTGTGGTAGTTTACTACCGCATGGTATTCTACGACGCGAACTTTCATTAATTAACGAACATTTGATGTAAATGAGACACATGGAAGTACATTTACAGCCCGCACATTACGATAAATTGTGGTATACGCTTAATTGCAATACGTGCTTTTAAATATGCCTAAAGGGACTTATTCATAAGAGGAGGTAGAACATTTGTCTGTGTTTAATCTGCAGCAACCAATCAGATGTTTTAAAATGTATTCTGGCTGTAGTAGACCAGTAAAAATGTATCATCTGATTGGTTGGGGTAAATTTAAAGGACAACAATATCAAATAAAATAACATACCCCATTAATGGTCCACATTCCAGCGCTGAAATCGCTTACTCTCATTTACAACTGTGCTGCCTTCCCTTAGATATCACACAGCAAAGATGATTGCTAAAGCCCGCCTCTACAGGGTCCAGGGCCCTGATTAACATATCAACTCTTTCATTGGCTGTGTGGGAATGTCTGTTACAACCTCTCTCCTCCTCCTCTGCCAGTCAAACAAACGTAAACTGTTCGGTGCTAGGATGTTACAGCTACATAATCAAGCTGATCAAAGGGTGGGTGGAGGATTGTTTCTCACTTGCTAGCTTTGAGTGACAGTTAGAGGCAGACAGACATTGTTACAACCCCTTCACAAGTGTGGCTAATTGAAGGCAGGAGAGAAGCTCGAAATCAGGGGGAAAAAATATGGGATGGCCTGATACCTTAACTCTTTTGAAAGCAATTTTTTAAAAAATGCTTGAGGCAATACAGTTATCCTTAGAGATTAGGCAAATGTTTGGTTTAACGAGTTACGGCAATGTACGATACTCATAATTAACGATAGTAAATCAACGATAACGATATTGTAGATTTACGATCCTATAGTATACCATTGCCGTTAGTTCACTACCGCATGGTATTCTACGAAATCGGCGGAAATGTACGACCACAAAATTATCGATAACGCCCGGTATCTTTTAAATTGTGGTATTCCGCACGTTTTTAAATAGGCTCAAAGTATCTTGCCTAGTGGCCTATGCTAAGAGGAATTAGGAAATATGTAGCTCGCTGCATCTAATCTATTAAAGTTTCACATTAAAGGGTATGTCCACCCTTAAATCTATTTTGGATATAGCCTTCCCCCTGCGTCCCCAGCCCAACTCGATCATTTTTATTTAGAAAGTGCCCCAAATTTACTTACCCCCCCTCTTTCCTTCGCCACGCTGCCGGCCCTCTGTTGCGAGAAGTCAAGCAGAGGGTGGGATCGGCAGTCGCGTCTGTGATTGGCGTGAGCGGCAGCCAATCACGGACGCGGCTGCCGGTCATTCAGTGGCAGCGGAGGAAAGAGGGGAGGTAAGTAAAAGTTTGGGGCACTTTCTAAAAATAAAAAATGAAGTGGTTGGGGCTGGGAGACCAGGGGAAGGCTATATCAAAGGGGATTATGCTAGAGGGAGGGAGAGGGAGGGAGGGGGGAGAAGGGTGCAGTATGCATGCCAAAATTCTCCGAGGCCAGGTAGGAGCAGAGTCTATATGGACTCTGCCTATCCTCCTGGTGGGCAGTTTTTGGGACTTGGGGGGGGGGGACTACAGGGAACCATATGGAAGCTGGGAGTGAGGTAATGTTTACACTACACTACATGATGGGACCAGTTAGTTGGGGGGATTTATAGTTTTGGGGGTGGACATGCCCTTTAAAATGTTTCCATATTACTCATTAAAAAGATATAAATATCACATAGCTGATTATGTAAAATATTGATTTAGATGGCTTTCATGGGGATTACTGTAAACATTAGAAATTGTTATGGTTTGCCTTATGCAAACACGTAACTTT
Source organism: Hymenochirus boettgeri (assembly GCA_019447015.1). Classification (NCBI taxonomy): domain Eukaryota; kingdom Metazoa; phylum Chordata; class Amphibia; order Anura; family Pipidae; genus Hymenochirus; species Hymenochirus boettgeri. Next base: position 26,523 of record JAACNH010001802.1, read on the forward strand.
ATTTTTTTTTTCTAATTCAATTGATTTTTACACGGTAACAACCTGGAGCAGTTACCTCATATGGAAACTATGCCTGGAATGCCAAGGGTCTAAAACATGGATTTTTAATTGGATAAAGGAGATAACCACTGTATGGATCTATTTTTATCCCCTACACCCAGGAGGAGGAGGAACAAGTGCACTAAAAATTTCTGGCTGGTACAAGGAAAGAATTACATTTTATAAATGGTATTGGTATACTGATATTGTGGGCGTTTTTAAAATGCTTTGTAGGTGCAATGACTTATAGTACCCAATGAGTGTGAAGGTTCTCGTTCAAACCAAGTCATGGTATATCTGTTGTATTCATTAGATCAACCGGACTTGAAGTTTATTCTTGAAGACGTTTCGCTAGTCATCGAATGGCTTTCAATTCAGAATGACGTGTACAAGAATCTTGGCAATTAGTGTACCCTGGAAAATCCCCAAAAGATATTCACAGCAAGTGTTTAAGGGCGTGATTGGATAGTGGCTAAGAGGTGTTATAGGAATGCCCTATGTCTGAATTGAGAAAGCTAGTCGGATAAAAGCGAAAAGTCTTCAAGAACTAAACTTTAGTCCAGTTGTCTAATTGAATACAACAGATAGTACTCCAATGGAGTCTGAGCTGTATTTATAAAAGAACCATACATTTAGGTCCGACAAGGATCCTTTTTCGTGTGTTGAAAAACTATTCGCCAAATCTGTATTTTTCTTCGGGCAAAAGTTTGGTCAAAAATAACCAATTTTGCCATAAATGGTGCACACTTTAAAGGTGCGTTATCGCTCTTTTGCGGATACCGAAAGTTCCGGGATCATAAATTTACAATTGCGATGTAAAATATCATAGCGTCTGGAAATCAACTTCGCGATTGCAGATTCACGAACCTCCATTGAATGCCATGTGGTATATTACTACCGCATGGTATTTACGACCGAAAGTTCGTACATTTATGCCATGTCATACATTAAAAAATATATAAATGATTAGAAAATACAGTGCTGCTCCTTTACTTGAATTCAAAGTTTACAGCCTTTATTGGAGATTCTCTTTTCTGAGATCCATGTTTTTGGGTGTAACCAACCAGATTTCTGGTGATCGTGAACTGAAAGAGAAGAAGGGGGAATTTAGTGTGCCAGAGAATCCCCACCTTCTGTTCATAGACACAGTAATTTAAAGTGCCACACATAAGTATCTACAAAACGAATTCCGAATCCCCCAGTTACCGTAGTTCTGGATCTCTGAGTTGCTGCTATTATGTGATAATTAAGAGGAAGTTCAGGGCAAATACATTGGCTTTTAAGGAAGAAAAAAAAATATTGCATCTTTTCACCCCAACAAAAATTGTCCATGCAGCATTTGTCGTGAAACTATGTGCTTGAAAAATACAGACTTTGATTCCGTGACAATGGCTGTTTGACCCAATCCACGCCATCAGTAGAATTATGTTCGGAGCCTCCACACTAGACAGACTCAACCCTAGTTTTTTTTTGCGTGCGATTAAGCACAGTCCTACTACAGTGCCCAAGGTGGTCTCCTCAGGCCTTGGAACGCTGAGAGGGGACTCTGGGCTTGGGATGCTGAGAGGGGACTCTGTGCTTGGGATGCTGAGAGGGGACTCTGGGCTTGGGATGCTGAGAGGGGACTCTGGACATCCCAAGCCCAGAGTCCCCTCTCAGCGTTCCACAGGCTAGAGTTACCTCTCAAGTGTCCCAAGCCAGAGTTCCCTCTCAGTGTTCCAAGGCTAGAGTCTCCTCTCAGTGTACCAAGACCAGAGTCCCCTCTCAGCATCCCAAGCCCAGAGTCCCCTCTCAGCATCCCAAGCACAGAGTCCCCTCTCAGCATCCCAAGCCCAGAGTCCCTCTCAGCGTTCCAAGGCCAGAGTTACCTCTCAAGTGTCCAAGGCCAGAGTTCCCTCTCAGTGTTCCAAGGCTAGAGTCTCCTCTCAGTGTACCAAGACCAGAGTCCCCTCTCAGTGTCCCAAGCCCAGAGTCCCCCCTCAGTGTCCACTCTCAGCGTTCCAACCCAGAGTCCCCTCTCAGCATCCCAAGCCCAGAGTCCCCTCTCAGCGTCCCAAGCCCAGAGTCCCTCTCAGCATCCCAAGCTCAGAGTCCCCTCTCAGCATCCCAAGCCCTGAGTCCCCTCTCAGCGTCCCAGAGTTACCTCTCAAGTGTCCCAAGGCCAGAGTTCCCTCTCAGTGTTCCAAGGCTAGAGTCTCCTTCAGTGTTCCAAGACCAGAGTCCCCTCTCAGTGTCCCAAGCGCAGAGTCCCTCTCTGTGCCCAAGCCCAGAATCCCCTTTCTGTGTCCCAATCCCAGAGTCCCCTCTCAGTGTCCCAATCCCAGAGTCCCCTCTCGTGTGTCCCAATCTGAGAGACCCTCTCATTGTCTAAAGCCCAGAGTCACCCCTCAGTGTTCCAAGGCCAGAGTTCACTCTCAGTGTCCCAAGGCCAGAGTTCCCTCTTAGTGTCCCAATGCCAGAGTCCCCCTCAGTGTTCCAAGGCCAGATTCCCCTCTCTGTGCCCCAAGCCCAGAGTCCCCTCTCAGTGTCCCAATCCCAGAGTCCCCTCTCAGTGTCCCAATCCCAGAGTCCCCTCTCAGTGTCCCAATCCGAGAGTACCCTCTCATTGTCTAAAGCCCAGAGTCCCTTCTCAGTGTTTCAAGGCCAGAGTTCCCTCTCAGTGTCCCAAGGCCAGAGTTCCCTCTTAGTGTCCCAATGCCAGAGTCCCCCTCAGTGTTTCAAGGCCAGAGTTCCCTCTCAGTGTCCCAAGGCCAGAGTTCCCTCTTAGGGGCATATTTATAAAGGATTGTCTTTTTCGCCAAATAATAGCGCAGCACATCGCAGCGAAAATATCGCCATTGGGGCTTCGTTTCGCCTTATTTATAAAAAAGCGAAAAAAACACACTTCGTGGCTGAAAAAGGCGAACGGGCGCGATAAAGAGCGAAAAGTATCGCAGCAAAAACTTAACGCATCTAAGAAGACTGCATTGCGAAAACCATTCGAAACCAGAAAAGCCCACTAGAAAATGATGTCAAGTTCAAAATGGCCACCTCACATTTACCAAGAAGTCAGCCATGTCTTATTAGTCAATCTTCTAGAATTTCTCAATTGGAATACAATTTTCTTTTGCACTGCACATTCACCTTTCTAATGCGCGTTCGCCTTTCTAATGTTCGTTCGCCTTTCTAATGTGCGTTCGCCTTTCTAATGTGCGTTCGCCTTTCTAATGCGTGTTCGCTTTTCTAATGCACGTTCGCTTTTCCATGGCATATTACATTGTAATGCGCGATCGCCTTTCTAATGTCGCTTTTCCAAGGCATATTACACTCTAATGCGCGATCGCCCTTCTAATGCGCGTTCGCTTTTTCAAGGCATATTACCCATTAGAATGCCTTTTCGCTCAAACAATGACTTTTCACCACTTCAGGGTCGCGCTAATCTTTCGCTCTTTTTAATGCAAAAACCACCTTTCGCTTTTTATAAATCGCGTTATGCCTTTTTGCTCCTTTTTCGCAAAATTACCATTGCGAAGTTAGGCGAAAAGGGTTTAGCGATAGCTCGCGGAAACGGTTTCGCCATTCGTTAACGCTACCTTTATAAATAGCGTTAACTGTCTTTTTGGTGAAAACCCATGCGAAAAGCGAATGCGAAAACATTTCGCTACTTTTCGCTCTTTTATAAATATGCCCTTAGTGTCCCAATGCCAGAGTCCCCCAGTGTTCCAAGGCCAGATTCCCCTCTCAGTGTCCCAAGGCTAGAATACTTACCCAACCTTGTTTTCTTTGTCTTTCTCTGCTGAGCGGCTGCAGGTCCGGCTCTTTATGCTCTTTTGTTTTTTTTTTCCTCAAAGCAGCAGAAGAGCAGAGACTGAGGGAATGAAGGGGGTAAGTACTTTTTGGGCAGATTTTAAACTTCTCAAGCTGGGGTTTAGGGCTGGGGGGACATATAGTACATCTATTTGAATAAATACATAACTGGGTAAATACAGGTAAGTATCAAAATATCACCTCCCTCGTTGTAATAAGTATATAGGTATTAAGTATGCATCAAGGATCTAAAGTTACAGCATCATGGGTGTACAATACCTTAAGGCAAAGCATACTAAACCTGGTGCCCATAGTGGAGAGAACAGATGACTGGAGGTTGGGAGGTAAAACTTACAGGCTTTTTAGACATCTAATAGATTTGTTTTCAAATTTAAAATTTAGCAAATTACTTATTAGTGTATGGAAAACATAGGAAGGAATATCACGGCTTAATAAATGTTACATCTACATCTGTCGGGTCTTAAACACCAACAAGAATTATATGGAATCAGAATGTAATATAAGGAGCATTTGAGCAACTGCATAATGGGAACCATGATGGAACTGTAAGTAGCAATTATACTTTGAAAATCTTTAAAACTATTTCAGGTCTTTTCACATCTGCAAGGCAATAACATCACTAATTCTGCTCTATCTATAATATACGAGCAGAACAAAAGTTAAAAAAAACTAAACCAATATAATCTCGATTACTGCTTTATATTTAATTTTTACATTTAACTAAATATAGACCTTTAAATTATGAAAGGGACGGGTGACTCATGTTCTCCTGTCTTGACCCCAGCAACACCCTACACTCTAATTGGCCCAGCAGCCAGAGATGGTCTCTACTTGTACCAACTCCCTGAAGCTAGACCAATCAGGGTGCTGGATTTCTTTTTTTTTTTTTTAATTAATTGTAACAGTGTGTAAAGCTATTAATAGAAATAATCTCTCTTCTTCATATAAAAACAATGAATAAGATTAAATATGCATGATGGCATTTGGTGTGATTGTTATTAGCTCAATATTTGTAGCAGGGTTGCTAGGATGTATTCAATTCAATTAATAACTAGCATCTTGAATAATTCATAGCTTTAATATTAGTCATTACAAGGTCCATTGGTCTGTGATCTTCACAACCATATGGCACGTTCCCTCTACTCTTCCAAGTAGCAACCGTTCATTAAACAGTTCACACAATTATGTAAGAGATGAGCGTGGTTTTAAGTAAAAGGAAGAAAACAGTGCTTCTTGCCAAGTCAGTGTTTACACTTTTTAGCATACCAGATATCAAACATATTTCATTAATTAACCCAAGTTCCTTGAGATGTAGCACAAAGACCTGCCAGGAAAATGACTAGAATTACATAATCAGGAGTAATTAGAAAGTAATAGAGTGGCACGACATTGTCATTAAACTAAGGTCTATCAGTAATACATTTCCAGCCATTCTCCATGAAACATGATTTTACTGCCTTTTTACCATTAGAAAACACTAACACCATAAAAAGAATCCCATGGCCCTGTGCACTTACAGTTGCATAAAATATGTATGAAATGAGGCTAACCTATTTAGAAACATACACAGATAGGTTACATATAATTCACCACTTCCATTGGACAGAATGTAAAACAAATCCTACAGAGTTGCGTGTCAATTATAATGTGGAAGTCCTGGACCTTATCCTTCCAGCAATTGCCCCTACATTCACCCACTACTGCCCACGCTGCATAGGTATAAGGAAACAGTTACTGACTTCACACAGGCATATCTTTGCCTGTCATTTCTAGGCTATTTGTTTTCATGAAAGATCGATCTGTGTAGCATGGGAATACCTCTCTATGGGCCCTATTTATAAAAGATCGGTATCGTTATCGTAAAATACCGATCGTTATCGTAAAATAACGACCGGGTTTTTACCGATAACGACCGTTATTTACCGATATCGTTAAATACCGGTCGTTATCGGAAATAACGGTCGTATCGTAAATAACGACCGTTACGGTAATAACGGTCGTTATCGGTAAACCCTGGTCGTTATTTTACGATAACGATCGGTATTTTACGATAACGATAAACGATTTTTTATAAATAGGGCCCTATAATCCAACTGATAAGTGCCTGTCCCAGACAACTTGGGCAGTCTAGGCAGGGTTTGTGTCATCTATGGGTGAGAGGACAAGCTATTTCCATGTCCTGACTCACTCACAGAAGTTGGGAGGATTGGCCAGGTGTGGTACAGAACTTATAGCTGGTTCTCAACATAATGCGGGCCATACACTTCTTAGACATGTCATTGTCAAACCTATCACATATCTACAAAACTCTGTTGGTTTTGGATGTTTATGCAACATTTCCCATTTCTTCCCAATCATTTGTGATACAATGTCAACTGCAAAATGATTGGGCAAGGCAGTTGTTCAAATGTCACAGGAACATCACAGAAATTACAAAAGGTGGGTTTTGTTGTTTTAGGCCAGCATAAGTGTGCCATGTAAAAATGATTATGTGAAGTGCCAGGAAAAATAGTGAATGCATTCTTAATAAAGACTTGTAGTAGACTGTCATAGAGAGCTGCTGACACATGCACAAACCATAATTTCTTCCCAACACTTAATGGTGTATTGAGTTTCAGATCCTAACCTTCTGTCTGCTGTTACACAAAAATATTTAAGATGTCTTATTAGGATTAATTACAACTTCAATTTGCCAAGACAAAAAAGTCTTAGAGATATTATTAATAACTGAATACCTTCCTCAGTTGCGCTGACCAATGAAGACTAATGAATAGGCAGGAAGAAATAAACACTTATCCTAGTCAAGGTTACCATAATGCTGAGGATATAGTCTACAAATATACTTGTACTATGCTGCAGCACAAAGCCTCTAAGATTTTTTCATACATATGATATGACTACTATACTAATTCTAAGGATTATACTTTAAGGAAGAGGCTAAACAGCATCTAACATATGGACCAACAAACCAGAGCCAATTTCTCAGGTCAGATGTGTACCTGCATCTTAAGGGAAATGACACACCTTTAAAGACTACATATTGACACAAGAACAGACTGGTTAAGAGAGGCATACGACTACATTTATGTAAAAATACGAAAGTCTTAATAGAAATGGAAGGTTTCCACAGCAATTGTTTGCCACATACAGTGCTGTTTTGATGCCTTGCCAGGGTAGTTTAAGATAAGTGTTTGCTACAATTAAATATATACCTGGCATTCAGGGTATCCCTGACACATTGCTGTTATCATGAGTGCCGACATGCGACACACGATGTGTATACATGGCCGTTTCAGACAATAATCTACCATGTATCTTTAAGGGCAGTCCACCCCCAAACTAAAATTTAAACTAATTTTAAACTACTGTCCCCACAGTACAAAAAAAAAATCCTTACCTTACATCTCTGCTCCTTGTAGTTCTCCTGTTATGCCTCTTCAAAGTTCAAGAACTGCTGGTGGTGGAGTAGAGATGGGATCTGGGTTCGACACAAACCCGCATCTGACAACGGAACCCCTCGGTTCGCTAATTATCGAAAGCGGGGCTATTTTGATAATTATCGAACGTTCAAGGCTATTTTCGATAATTAGCAAAAATATCCCCGTATTTTGATAATTAGCGAAAAATTCATTCCAGTTTGGATTTTCGGATCTTCAGGATTTACCTGAGATCTGGAAATCCGAAAACTAAACGAAAAGAGGGTAAGTACAGATTGGAAGCACTTTTACAACTTATGAATTAACGGTTGGGGGTGGTAGGGTATGCACTGCATTGTGGCAAAGTTTTTTAAAGAGGGTGGACATGCCCTTTGAATGCACAACCAACAATGTGATCGAACGTGTGCTTGAACCTTTAATGTCCGTTATCTAATTAATTACCATAAATAACTATTATTGTGATTTCTTTCCTGGTCCGTAGCACAGCAATGGAACCAGTTGAAACCCCAACACCACTGCTGTGCTATAGACAGCAAAAGAAATGACAGTAAGTAGACCTTTTCCCTGGTCTACATGGCAGTAGAAGCAGCCTGAGCTGAGAAGCATGGAAAAAGTTTAGGGGGAAACAATCAGTAGTGCTTAATTTAAAAACATAGAGTTTTTCACAGACAAATAACTTCTGCCAATTTTAGTTTGTTTTGCAGCCATAACATAAAGCTTAATAAACATTGACATACAAATCCAGCTGGCTGCTCTGCAGGTTTCTTCTGGGGAACTGGGTGGAGAAGGCCCAGCCTCCCTTCTTGATGTTGCACTGAAAGGGTAGCTAAGACAATGTGTTGTTTCCATGAAGCCATATATAACTTTTGGGAGGAAAGGGTCTGACCTAAACATAAGTCTGTCATCTAGAAATGTGCAGAACGGACTGTGTAAGATATTTTATTTCACAAAAATCCAGCAGCTCAAACGGTTCAGAATGAAGAACTTGGAAAACCAGAAGAAGGTCCATGGAAGAGAGGGGTGGCTGAATGTGTTTCACTGCTCTGAAAATGTAATGACAAGGGGATTAAGAGCCCACTTATAGTTGGTGAGCACTGAGATTGCCGTCAGTTGGAGAGAGATTAAACTTCTTTTATCAACCTAGAGAGAGGCTTGTCATGACGTAGAAGGGCGAGGAAAACCTACTGGTTCCACTGATGTGTAGGACCAGAAAAATAAATGTTCCTGTACATGAATGGCTAGTCTCCAAGGAGCACTATTAGCTCCTTTAATTTTCTGGAACAGACAGGAAAATTTTTTTTAAAAAATTTTGCAGAATAATTTTTGACCAGAAGAAGGGCTCCTCCAATATCATTTAGGGTCGTCCTGCCAGATCTTTATCGAGGCCCGTTGTTCTTGAGGTCTCCTGGTCGCTCCCCCTCCCCTTTTCAAAGAACGAACAGGACACTCGGCTACTTAAATTAAGGCTGATCCAGTGTGCAAGTATGAGAAGTGCAAAAGTTTGCTAATGGTAATTGAAGATAAAAAGGTTAGAAGTTAGGACCTTCCAAACTGGGTTACCTGACATGGTTGGAAGGTTTTTCATTCATGTGATCAAATGTATACTAAAACCCCTTTGTTATAATGTATGCCAGTGTGCAGATAATATGATATTGTATGGGGCTATAATGTGCATTGATTATCTTTTCTATGTTTTTATAAACTTAAGGCTGGGTACACACATCTGATAATTCCGACAGTTAGTGAGTCCGTGTATTGATCGGTTGACCAGAAATGTCTGATGGTGGGTGTGACGTGGCTGCAACCCAGCTTGGTCGCCCATATGTCCGTATCGGTCGGGCTATCGGGCCTATTGGTAAATCACTGCTGATCGTGAGATTCCCTAAGAGCGCACGATAGTCGCACAAACTATTGGCTGCGGCCACAATTTCCGTGACCATCATTTGTCCCGGCCGAACAATCGCTAGTAGCAGCACTCGGTTGGAACAAAAACTCAGCTAATGTGTACCCAGCCTTAGAGAACGATAATTTTGTAGCCATGCCCATTGACAAAACCATGCCCACTGACAAAGCCACACCGTTCAACATGGCGGCGCACTCCGGAAATAATCAAGGGCAGCATTCAAAAGTTTGGTTCAGGCAGCAAAAACCCTAGAAGTGCCCTAGCATATTTAATACTGGTGCAGAGTAGAAGGGACGCACATACAGGAACCAAGTCCGTGGCTGTCCATGTTGCTTTATTAATGTTGGAATATGTCACAAATGGAAGTTTATTCAGAGCAAATTGTAATTGAGGTCTTAGAGGAGGAAAATGATGATATATAAATAACCCACATCCTTTCAACTGGGCATGTAATGTTTCACAACATTATCAGCCTAAAGCAACAATTTCCTTATGTTATTAGGTAAAATACAGTCCTGATTTTTGCTCTTATGCAGCAAAAACATTGACTTTATATAATAACCTTCCAGGATCTTTTCTGAAACCACTGTTTGCATCTTTTCTAAACCAAGATTTTGATTGGATTATGTTCTGCTCCTCAGCAGGAGGACGACCTCTGTAAAGCCACAATCGATTGCGTATTAGATACTATAAAGTCCATGCACATCTCAATTTTCGAATTTTCAATTGATTCGGACCATTGAATATTTCATAGGAAAATGCAGTGGTATTTCAAAAGATTTCTACCTGTTTTTTAACTGGAAGATGGGGTAGATGGAAAAATTAGCAACCTGACCGATCACCGTTTTTTTTAAAATTAACTGCTCAATATCACCAAACGGTTGATTAACCAGGTCTCGCTAGAGCGATCCAAACGACCAACCAAACAAATAAATAGTGAATGGACTGCGCAACCGTGGAATAATGTAGAGGCCCAGTAGCGTGGTAATCAAAAAACTTTATTGGAACATCTTGACACTTCATCAGAGCGTGGCAAGCACACAGACTACTAATTGGTTGGGCTATATATAAATAAGAGAAAAGGAAACTTCTACCTATTAAGGAAGAACACCCCTTTATAAAAAAAAATATACAGGAGAGTAATAAAAGTTCTTATCCTTAAAGGGTATGTACACCGGCAAATTTTAAAAAAAATTAAATTGCCCATTAGTGGAAACTATAATTCATCCCAACTATCACTGTACCATTTTTTTGTTGATCTGCCCCCTATTTCTTTAGATATCCAATCAGAAACTTCTTACATTTCAGCATTTCTGTAGGCAGTTTTGCTGTATACTGTATGCAGTATTGACAGTTGGTATGGGATAAAATAGTCACGGTCAGAGCCTGAGCCAAAAAAGTACTTTATTGAAGACATGCAGCACACACACACCTCAGAGTAAGTGCTACTTACACATATTCATTTATAGATAAGGATGATGTAAAGTCATTTTTTCGGTATACATACAAAATGGTGCATTTTGCCCCAACCAATAATGGTAAATATTATGATTAGTTGGGTCACAAATAGCACCTGATCTTCCTGATAGGATATATCGTTGTGTGTCAATTTGCATTTATTTATGTTTTCCTCTCTATTACTATATTTTTTAAAAGGTTTTTTCCCTTAAGAGGTAGAAGTTTCCCTTTTGTATTAATTAGTTTGGCTATAAAAATCTGTGTGCTTGTTACGCCTCTGATGAAGTGTCATGACAAGATGTTTCAAAAAGTTGTATGATTTATCATGCTCTGGGCCTCTACGTGATGGGTTGGAACTATAATAGTCACTAAACTTTGTTTCAAAAGAAAGTACTTCTAAAAGGGAGTTAGGAATACTGTAGAGATGTAATTTGGGTTTGAAGAGAACCCTGTTTGAAATCGAATCTGAGGGTCCCGAGAAAACTTTCTGTATTCCCGGATTTCACAGAACACGGATTTTTTGAATTTTCAATTTTATTGAAAATCAAAAGTAGACGATTATCGAAAATCGAAAGTAGATGATTTCAGTAACCCTCGAAAATAGAATGCAGGAGCTCGAAAACAGCAGCGCGTGAGGAAGATAGTTTTAAAATAAGTTTTGGTTCTATTTACGGGCCCCAGACCATTCCCAGGTCTCTGTGTCATTACAGAACTTAATATTACAATTGGTCCCTCAAAATGGACAGAAACTTTTGGTTTTTTTTCTTCCCATAGACTTCTATGGGTCTGTTTTTGAATCTTCAAATTTTCCGGAAAATTCGAAAACGGAATGAAATACAAAGTTTTGAACATCTCTAGTTAGGAACACCCACATCTATTTCCCTTACTTACAGCAGCGGCAATCAGTTACTGAATACGGCACTCCTGCGCTCAGTGAAAACTATCTATTACATAGGTGTGCATAAGCAGAGAAGGAAAGAGGAAGGGGGGCCTGCACGAGGAGCTGGCACCGATCACAGGAGTAATATTTACACTTCTTGTGCTTCTACACCATAAAACAGTTTTATTTGTTGTTCCTTTAGGTTGTGGAAGAGTCAAGAAAATCAAAAGTTGGCATTGGTGCTTTAAGTAGCTAGTCCTCTTTATTTTGTGTTAGATTAAAGTGATAATGCGTTATGTTATTTATTATACTAGTGCACAGGTTTTTTACTTGCTGACTTATATTTTCAAATATATATGCAGAGAGGTTGTAATAGGAAAGAACATTTTTTTTTAAAATGAGAGAGAATAAAAGGTCGACTGAGTCTCTTGCCTTACAGCAGTGCAAGGTATAATACACTCTCTGTGAAAGAGCTATGTTAACTTGATAGGTGTAAGCATGCACGAGGCCAGAGAGCCATAATAAACACTACCTTGTTAAAAAGCACCTCAGTTTACTATTTAAATATCTTCTTTTAAAAGACAGTTCTGAAGGACAGACCAGAACCCTCCATACCGCTCACCACACTGAATTTGAGAGTAAAAGCCAAGATTGTACGCTAGAGAATAATGGGTATTTCTACCAGTGAGTATATTAAAGGTAATGTGTTAAATCTCTAAATCTACTCTGACCTGTCATATAATGTAGATATCATGCAAAAACCGGAAAGCAAATATAAAAAGAGATGTTAATACTGAATCCGTAACCTACATTTTCTGCAGAACCTGCAATACAGATCCAACTATAGATGTAGTATGAATCTTATATGGTAATTAGCTTTAATGTTAGGGTGGATTCAAAGTTGTCTGACCCAGGAGTGGGGTACAGAAAAGCCCATAACCCATCTGCCAGTTAGAAACAAAAGTCTAGTGTGGTCAACCTGGCAACCCTGTTCTTTGCACATTATTCTTTATCTACCCCACCCACAGTACAGCTCTGGCAGGATTTTTTTGTTTTTTAAAAAAAAGTAAAAGGTATCTCCACCTTTTGCTATTCATTTTTATTGAAGAATAGGAGGTAAGACACAGCTCCTTTACCACCCGTTCTTCAATTAAAGTGAATACCAAAAAGTGTTTTAACCACTGGAGCCACACAACTTTTTTTAACTATATTCAATGAAACAATTCACTTCACTCCTTCCAAAGCTCCTTCCTGCTGGTAATGCCTTTCAACCAATTTAATCTCTATTTGGAAAAAGCTAGTTCAATATCATCAGCCCATAGGATTAAGGGAAAATAAAGTAGAACAGCAAATATAAAAATTAAAGGGTATCTTTACTTTTCAAAAAACGTATCTTAAGATATAGCAAGATCCCGCTGCTCCAAATAATGTGTGAAAATGTGTTTTTGTGAGTAAAGTGACACTTTAAGGAATCAATTATACCTTACAAAATATTAGTGACCTAACACATTCCCCATACTAAACATATAGACGCCAATAAGCCGCTAACAGGGTGGTATAAAAATATGTTTGATCCATGGCAAAAAAAATTGTGCTTCATAGCTAAAATAGTGATACATTATAATTTCGAAATACCTGACTAATGAGAACGTCATTGGTGCTGTTCTCTTCCAAATCTGCAAAGAGAAACACTTTACTCTAAAGTTCAAAGTACAAAAGTTCAAAAATAGATATTTGCCTCTTACAAGAACTATTAGCTAATAGCATTCTCCCAGCACTACAAGAGTATTAACCATGCAGTGAAAGGTAACTCCATCCTGGAAAAAAAATGTTTCTGTAGTGTAGGGCACCCTAGCCCACCCACAACCGCCATATTTGTCAAGTTAAAAAAGCTGCAGAAAGGTACTTACATGCCTCCCGGTGCTCTGAGAGGCAGCCAATCGCAGACACAAACTGCCGGGGGAAGAAATTTTAACTAATCTAACTAGGGGGCAAGGAGACAGAAGGGCTCCCCTGCGCGTGCCAGAAACCTCTCAGAGGAAAGAGAGGAAGCAAGGACCGGATGACTCACTGACAGTTCCTACTCTTCACTTTTTTTTAACTTTGAACAGGCATTGCAGGAGAACCATTTGGAGCTGGGATGTAAGGTTAAAAAATATAATTTTTGAACATTATACAGTGGGGCCAGTAGTGGGCTAAATTGTAGTTTTGGTGGTGGACATGCCCTTTAAGTCATTTCATCACAATATTTTACTGCACTTTTATTATACTGCAAATGTTTTTATAAACAGGCCGAAATTCTTAGAAAAAAAATTACACTTTTCCTACACATTGTTGAACTTCTTGGCAAAAAACATGGCAAAACCTTTTCTGACCTGGTTTAGCTACCTTTGTACATGAAAGGAGACATCATTTGCCATGGTATGTTACCTTCATTTTTAACTAGGTTAAAAATTAGCCAAATTAAAAATTAGCCATGGTGGTTACCACATTAATAAAACAGAAAATTTGCCTGGGTGCATCCCGGGGTTATCGCAAAAATACAGTACAAAATTTGTAAATGATCGCTTGTTGTGCAATACCATTGTGGTAAACTATGGTCTACAATGGTATTGTATGGGCGGTTGTACAATTACTATGATCGTAAATTGATGGTAAATGTGGGATTGTAATTGGGCAATCGTAATATACAGTTGAGATAAGTTTGCGACCGTTACAGGCACACAGTATTGCTATTTAGTAATACCTCCCTTTATAAATATGGCCCTGTGTGTGTTAACATGTTTCACGTTACTTTTGAAAAGTCTCAAATATGCTTCCTCTTTACCTTTAGTTGGTCCTGATCTGGTGATCAAAAATGTTATTTATTTTAACTCTCCAATTCTTGCTTTAAAGGGCATGTCCACCCCCAAAACTATAATCCCCCCCACTACTGTCCCCATTGTGTAGTGTAGTTTAATCCTTACCTCACATCAGCTCCATCTGGTTCTCCTGTAGTCCCCCCCCCCAAGTCCCAAAAACTGCCCACCAGGAGGATAGCAGAGTCCTAGTTATAGGACTCTGCCTCTCCCTGGCCTCCGGAGAAGTTTAGCATGCGTACTGCAGCCCCTTCTCCCCCTCCCCTCCTCTCTCAGGATTCTCCCCCCCTAGTGTAAATCCCTTTAGCTATATGATCCCCCTGTCCCCCCAGCCCCAACTGCTCTATTTTTATCTTAGAAGGGGCCAAACTTTACTTACCTTCCCTTTTTCCCCGCCGCAATGAACTCCCGACAGCCGGGTCGTGATTGGCTGCCGCTCAGCCAATCACAGACGTGACTGCCGGTCCCGCCCCTCTGCTTGCATTTTCTCGCAAGCAGAGGGCCGGCAGCACAGCGGAGGAAAGAGGGAAGGTAAGTTAAGTTTGGGGAACTTTCTAAGAATAAAAAAATGAGGCGGGGGGGACAGGGGAATCAATATGAAAAAATGGTTTTAAGGGTGGATGTCCACCCTTAAACACTTTGGCATATTTTTGGTGTTACTTTTCACTGCATAATTTGTCCTTGGTTGAAAATCCTCCCTTTAGAAATACGGAAAAAGAATAAAAAGATGGGAAACGAAGTAAGCGCAAAAGCAAATCTTTATTTGCCTCTTGATGTTTAAGCCAAACAACTAAATTGTAAGGGAGTATGCCCTGAATGGAACATAAGGTAACCAGATAGCCAGAAAATGTCTAAAATATGCTCAGTCCATAATGAATCTAATCCTGTTAGCCATTATTTATCCAAGGGTGGGGGGCCACCATGAAACGTAAGACCAGGGGCCAACCAGGAAGAATTATGGGATGAACATTATGTAAAATCAAGTAGAAAATACTAGGTTCTTTTTCAGATTGCTTAGAATTTATGGTTTTATTATGGTTTGATAGAAACAAAAGGTTTAGTTATTTGGTGAAAATATATTAATACCAGAAAAAGGTCTTGTGGTTAAATGACAATTTAGGACTTTGTACATAATATCCCACAATGCAGTTCATTCCTGTAAAACATAAAGTGGAGTGCTGAAAAAACATGGGGAGTCACCATTATATATTATTGTTTTTGCAGGACACATAAAAATGAATACAGACCATTTACATTCCAGAATAAGAATGACCTCATGGCTCCATTGCACTATTACACACTGTGGCACTGATTTATCTACTGTTACAGATTCTAGCCTTTGGACAAAACTGACACGGTTTCACTTTCAGCTCCATGTTTTATGGATAAACCACAAAGAAGAGCAACTTAATGTGAAATATTTTCATAGTAACACATTTCAAATCAATCACAGTAACATGGGAATGATCATTTCCATATGTCTGGATCTTGTGTTTAAGCCATAACATCATGTGAGAGTGTCTCTTAATCATAAATCCGTCCATATCTCTAGATTTTTACACCTTGCTAGATCTATTGTTAGATTGCTACTTGTGCTACTCAAGGGACAATGAAGCTATAATCTTACATTAAAGGAAAACTAAAGTGCTTACCTGGTTTCCACAACTCTCTTTAGCAATTTAAAGTTATATAAAGATGATGTCTGCTGTTGGGTGAAAACCAAATAACTTCTGGCTAGGAAGCTGACAAATTACTTGATATGGGCCACCCAAGTCACAGCCAACATCAATAAAGATACTATTAAGTTTGGGTTATAAATCAATAGTGAAGCCTTTGTCATGTCCAAATAGTGTTTACACACAAATAAACGTGTTATATAGTTTAGGTTGACCTTGCGCTAGTGAAAGAATTATGCACTGGGCTTTATTCTTACAGCAGAGAAGAACTTTACTAATTCTAACCAGGAACGCCAATAGGGGATCTTGCGCATGAGCAGATTGCCTACCCTTTCAATGAAGTCAATGTTGGCGCGCTCCTCTGATCTGGAGCCTGATGCCATTGACTTTATTAGACCACTAATGTGGGCCAACTATGACTGTTATCTGAGAAATAAATATTTTAACATATTGTATTTTTCATTACAACTTAATATTTGGCAACTCCACATCTTTTATTATGTATTCACATATACCATCAAAAAAGGCACAGCTAGCACCAGCATTAAAGAAATCAAAAACCCTATGCTCTTTAATGCAATCACAGTTATACCAGCAAATCAGGCATATCAAGCAGCATGAAAAATTTTGCATTGCTTGATAGGAATATGTGAATACACAGTGACTCCCCTACAAAAAGACAGATTGTAATCACATTTTACAGCATTAAAGGCATAGATAACAATATGCCCTCTAAAAGGCAACATTAATTCCTTTAGTGCTAGTATAACTAGCTAAAGGTCTCAGTTGACCATTCATATAAAGGGAACCTTTTTTTAAAGGCAAACTTACACTCTTATCTTTTAAATATTCTGAATTGCTGTGTTGATTATTTCCTTATATATTTGTCTTGGTGGTGTAATATGCATCAAATGGAGTTGCCTCTACTTATAGCTACACAGTTACAAAATATATTTCCAAAAGCTAAAAAGGGATCTCTAGGATCTCAAATACTCTGCTAATATAACTAGAACACAAAGCAGTCTCAGTTATTATGCAGACTGTAACCACCCACTCGCCTCCCTTTGTTTACATTTAACCCTCTCCCACACCCATCCTTACATCATGTCATTGAATTTGCTCATTTCTTGGTCTCATTTCCATCTAAAGCAAAGTATCTAAAATGAAATAAAATGACCTGGCATTCGGAAACAGTGGGAAATGAACAGATAGTACAGATAGGACCTGCATTCTATATAATAATCTACATCTAAAAATAGTTTCAGGGACGGGAACATCCTAACTTTATATCTATCCAATAAAAAACAGCACGGAAGCAAACAATATTTTTTGTTTCTTGACTATCACCCCAAAATCTCACTCTCTATGATCTCCTGGTCCATTACAGACTTGCTGACATTCAATGGCAGAGCTCCATTTGCAGACAGTCCCATAAAAGGCATTCAGGTCAATTGTGGTCCCCTTTTTTGGATGGAGGGCAATAAACAATTTCTGCTGTGGAAAATATTTAACTTGTCCAAACAACCAATTCCCCAATGGGTTGGTTATTAGTCTTTATAGATACATTGGGAACATATTGCTAAATTAATGGTCAGCTTCATTCTGCTGTTTCTAAAGACATTATATCATATCTAAAAATCATGGAAACACAAGGCTATGTTATCATAATGTTACACAATAGAGATCGCATTTTCCTTAGTAATGGTAATTAATCTGGATTATGATACTAGACATGACCACAGCATCCCTAGTTATCTGTAAAATGGCTAGGAAAGTTAGTTCACTGACTTACACAATCCACCTACAGACCTTTCTAGTTCTTATTAATTTCAGGTGATCATTAAAGTGTTTAAAGGGCAAGTGGAGAGAGGCTGATGAATGATTTTACCTGAGCTGCCTGCGATTCCGGGTATGCTGTAGCACAAATCAACAGAAGAAAGCTGAACTGTAATCCAGAGGTCATAGTGGTAGGTAAAACAAATCAAGCTGAACAGCTAACAAATGAGAACCAGAAACCAAGTAAGAACTTGTATGTACTCTCTAGTGTCCTTTCCCCTCTTTGTTTCAAACAGATGTTCTAAATGGATGAAGAAATAGTAGCATCATTCAGTGCCCACTGGAATCTGAGGATGGGACCTGCAGTTAATCATGCTGATGACAGAAGCAATCCACATACAGTCTCCTGTCCTCCCTACTACAGCTGCACCCAGGCTTCTGAAAAGTACTGTTGACACCTATGTTGCTGCTTCTACCTTACTCTTTGGCTGTTATATCCTCCCACATTTTTTTCTTCTGTCACTATTCATACAGTGCTGCTAGAATTCTTCCTAGGAAGAAAAAACTGCACAAACTTTTCCTAGACAATGCCTGATTATCCAAGAAAAACTCTTTCACTTCAGTGAGAGAAAAGGGGAACCTTTATTAGGTTTCACAGCTTAAAAGACTGTCCATATATTTATTCCCTATGGAAATCTCAGAATCTCCCTCAAACGCAAGTTATAATCCCACAAGCTAATGACTTAGAATAAAAAACACTTACTGAAAAGGCATATGTGCCCTGTCTCCCTATAGATAAATAGGAAATGTTTTTTTTTATTAAGGGGGACCAAATATTAATAACCAAGCAGCTCAGGTGCTCAACCAGGGTAGATTAATGGAGGGTGGGGTTAAGTTAAATATGGCTGGAGTTGTATTAAAAAATCACAGCAAAACAAAATCTGAAACTGTTTATAGTGTAACACAACATTCTGGATTGACATATGATAAACGGCCGGCGGGGGTCGATCCTCACTGTAATCGAGCGTGTGTACAAGCCTTAACTTGTCATTCATTAGGCTTTAATAGTTTTCTAGCCAAAGAATTGTGGGTCTTTTACAAAGTAAGCAAGTGAGATATATTTTTTTTCATAGCCTATCTATGGACACTTTTCAGACAATTAAGCTCTCAAATCAATGTTAATTAAGTAGGTTTCCCAAATATTTGATACATGGGCTGGTAAAATATATATAAAGGATTGTTCTGGTAAAAACCATTAGTGATGCATAATAACAGTTCAGAAAATTCCTTATAGTATCTGTATTTTTTTGCAAGCACAATAAAAGATCGATATTGGTCTTTACCAATTCTTATCAAGTCTGCTAAGTATGAGCTACGTACGTGTGATTTACATACAGTATGTATCAAAGTGTTCGCTTATTGTTGTTGCATGTTATTTTCACCTTAAGTGTATTAACAGGATTATCTGCTGCAAATAATATAGCTTTTTGCTAGTTATTGGCTAAGTGATAAATGCTACATAATGGCACGGTGTATTAATAGAACCATATCCTATCAGCCATCAGATGCAAATGTTGTCTAAACCATAATACATTGCTAGCAGCTTGTGGCTAGGCCACATTGAAACGCTTTTAATAGTGCACACTAGTGTGGCCCATTGATATGACCACACTAGTGTGCTAGGGAGAGCTGCGTGTGAGATCATAAATCGGAGGGCATGCGATCACATTTTTTGCGCAATCGCACGCGCTCTGATTGCGAATCAACTGGGCGATCGCAATCACACAGGACACGTGGTGCGGGTAATTACAATAAAACCCGAGGTATCGCTAAAAAGCGATACTGCGAGTTTTAAATATGGCTCCATGTTCCCTCAGGTGCCTATGCTGTGCTCCATGCACGGAGACTCAGCCATTTACTTACGTGGCTGTGGTCCAGCCCTCTGCTACTTCTGTGGACAGGCAGAACAAAATGCACTTATTTTACTGTTACCAAGTAATTGCCTCTCTCTGTAATGATTTCTTTAATAAAGAGAATCAGAAATGTACAATTTTTTATCTTTCTCCAAGCTAAATGAACATTAAACCTGTAGTTTCCAAGATTGGGTCTCTGAGGATTTAATTGACCTTTTCTTAGTTTCTCAGAAACAAAGATGTGTTTGAAATGTCTTTGAAAATACATGTATACTATAGACATACCACACTTACACACTCATTTCACACAAGGAGGGTGTTGAATATTTTGCAGAGGCAACATTTGTGTTTTGTGAAATAGGATTATAATAACATAGTTATCAATGTTGAATGAAGACTCACATCTATATTGTTTTTTCCTACCCATAATGCCTACACACCTAAGACTTTATCCACAGGAATATTACTATAGTCACTAGTGTTACTGGCTGTAAATGTCAATTTATTAATTTTAATGCCATGCGTGAATAGCCAGCTGATCGGCATGCGTTTCAATTGCATTACCATCCATTTACGATGCAGTCCGCACAATTTTGCGTAATCAAGGCAGTGTTTAGTCCATTGGCCAGTTCAAAGTCACACAGCAGGAAGACATGATGTCAGATGTTTTTGTGTATAATATTCTGCACATTGGTTCCTTGCAGTGCCTTAACACCAGATACATAATTATATTTTACTGTTATTTTTTATTCTGTGCATTTGGTTTTGCCATACAGAAGCGATACAATTATATCTGTTCAATCTGGATTGTGGGAGCGGTTTGATTATTTTAAGAAGCTGTAGGTTTTGTGTGTATCTATGAATAAATGTATTTCCAATACTTGAGCACATCCACAGTCATGGGACTTAACTTAAATTATGCAATGGTCTTCACCAACCAGAGCCACTCTGAATTATGAGCTATCCAAGCTTAAACAATAAGAACCATATTGAAATATGAGCTTACACATTATTGATTTTGGTTTTGTTAATGCCATGGACACAGAAATGTTTTAACACACACTAATTTCTGGAACATCACCACAAATGGATTAGCTGTGCTTTTTGGGATTTTGCCTCTTTGTATGATAGTGTCAGCCAAAGCGGCTGGCGAACATTTAAAGGGCATGTCCATCCCCCAAACTAAAATTACCCCACTGCTTCCCACTGTAGTGTAAAAAATCCTAACTTTTTCCTCGCTTCAAAAGTTGTCCTGCGTGCCTTCTGAAAGTCCAGGAAACTGAAGAGTAGGAACCTGTCGTGTGTGTAAAAGGTATTTGCCCCTTCCAGTTCTCTTAAGGACTCCGATATGCGTTGTGAAGCTCTACCTCCCCCACCCAGATCCATTGACTCGGCATTAAATTGAAAAGTAATAAGCTTTCTGTAATGAAGGGGATCCACCTCCAACCCTAAACGCCATGATATGAAGTTAAAAAAGTGACAGAAACAGAACTTACCGACCTTCATTCCCTCAACTTTCTCAATAGCGAGAGCCGCTCTGTAATTTGCTGACTGTCAGCCAATCACAGACACGGTTGCCAGTTCCAGAAGTAGCAATACAGGCAGAGGCAGTTGTTTCTGTGCAATTTTTAACTTAAAACCATGGCATTTGGGGTTGCAGGGGGGTCCTTCACTACAGAAAAAGTTTTATTTTGGGGTGGATACCCTTTAAAGACTAACCGCATTAGCACCCATCGCACACGCGTGGAGGCTACTGTTGGCGTCCTTTCAGTGTTGTCTATGATTCATACTGGCAGATCAATGAATGATACCGATGCAAGCCGGCACAATACAAAGAATATCTGACTAAAAGGTCACACTCAGTGTCTAATACAGTACTGTTTATGTTGATCCCAACAACATGTTTCATGCCAAAGAGTTATTTCTCAAACAAGGACAGTACTGTGCCAAAGTGTTAGGCTGGTGTGAGAAATGCTGTAAAGTAGACTGCCGTCACAAATTATAATTCTAATTGTTTATTCCTAACAGTTAACTTCAACTCCACCTACTACCTCCAAAAGGCAAGCTTAGCACCGTCCGAGCTATTAGAATCAATTAGTGGCTCCGGTCCGGTTAAAAATCACATTTTTATTAGGACATGTTAAAATCGCAATAGGCAAGCAGGAACATCCAAAACGGTCATCTTACGCGTTTCGGACTTTCGTCCTATTCATAGAGAGACCTTAACCTAGCCAAATCCTTAACTCCTTTTTAGAAACGCAGCTTTAAACTTGAAGGAACCTTGCTTCACTGTTGCCTTCAGATTCTAATTATGCACAGCTTTTCAGTAAAACACACTGCTCACAGAGAGACCTGAGGTCTCTCTATGAGTAAGGACGAAAGTCCGAAACGGTGTAAGATGACCGTTTTTGGATGTTACCTGCTTGCCTATTGGCGATTTTAAACATGTACTAATAAAATGTGATTTTTAACCGGACCAGAGCCACTAATTGTTCTATAAGCTGCGGAGCGGTGCTAAGCTGCTGGTTGGAGGTAGAGGTGGAGTTGAAGTTAACAGTGAAGTGGGGATGGGACAAGCCCAGGCAGAGAAGCACGCCAAACAGCACAGTGCCGAGACCGAAGGACCGTACAAAGAGGAAGGTAGTTTCGTTTGGGGTCCGGGCGGAAGGAAGGTAAAAAGCGTTTGAGCCACCAAATTGTATGTTATTCTTAACAATCTAATTCAGATCAATGTTTGGTGTTGTGACCCTTTACCTTCAACCAGCATCATCTACACTTGCACAAAGTCGGATTTGTAGGATTAAAGGGGGAGAGATCCAATAAATTTCGCATTCGCAATCTACCTGCACTTGTTCCCGCAAAAGTATTAACCACTTTGCAGACCGTTAATACATTGTGAAAATGCTTTAGCGGTTAGTTGCAAACCTCTGAGCAGCTTTAAAGACACCATGAAAAGGCGTTATCTTTCACACAAAAAACAGCGCAAAATTATTTTTCATGCTTGGCTGCCCAATTTTTAAAAAAGTTGCAATATGGCGCAGGCAGTGCGAAACCTCGCTAACACATTAGTTCATTGGTCAGCGTGGAGTTTAACGATAATTTTCCATAGCAAAGGATATTGCATCTCCCTGAATGTCAGGTGTATAATTAACCAATTATACCGACAGTTGCTAATGATCATCATTTTTCATATGTCAGTGAGAGTGACAGTTATAAACTAAAGCACAAACAGCTGCGTTTAAAGCTTAAAACAGTGTGAGGAACAGCTAAACTCTGCAACCATGGTGAAGTCAAAGAAGATATTTGGCTGTACAAGAAAGCAGTGTGTTTACTGAAAAGCTGTGCAATAATTAGAATCTGAAGGCAACAGTGAAACATGCTGGAGGTTCCTTGCAAGTTTAAGCTGCGTTTCTGAAAAAGGAGTTAAGGATTTGGCTAAGATTAATGGTGACCTCAATAATCCATCATGCAATACCATCGGGGGAGGTGTCTGATTAGCCCACATTTTTTACTGCAGCAGAACAATAATTCCATATATCCAGCCAGTGTAATTAAGGACAGACTAAAAAAGTCCCTGGAAGTGATGGTATGGCCCTGGTCTCAACATCACTTAGTGTGCCTAGGATTACATGTAAGACAGAAGGATTTGATGCAGCCTATATCCACAGAAGATCTGTGGTTAGATCTCAAAGGTTCCTTCAAAATTGTGGTGCAAGTGTACCAGAGATTCCTGTTTACGTTTCATAACAACAATCATTAAAACAAAAACCATGCATAATTCATGTGGGGGCATCAGGGCTCTTTCAAGGAGATCAATAAAAGTCTTAAAGGAAATTCAATATGCTAATTCCCCGTAAAACAAGTGCAAAACCCAAACTACCTGATGCAAATCATGCAATATTGATAGCATGGTTAATGTTCTTTTGCGGAGGATGTGAACCACTTCCAAATCTTTTGGAAGTAGCGTAGCTTTCTTATCCATAAAAAAAGTTAGATATTGCACTCTTATTTTGAGCAATATCTAACGTTTTTTGTTTCTGGCCTGTACTTACCCGTTATTGAATCACGATATTGGATCTCCTGCGTATCGTTAAAAATGGTGCTAAGTTTGCCCCAACAATCAGATCCTATTTAACATTTGAAAGCTAACACCTGATGGTTGGGGCAAAATTAGCACCATTTTTAACGATAAGAACTTTTATTGAATCTTCCTGTTTATCTTTATTAATTATTGCCCCGTCCCATGTACTTGGCTGGGAATGATTATTCTGTTATGTCTCGGGCCTCCTCATGAAATCTTAAAAATTATTGGATATTGTGCCATCTCTTATTTTCAATGCATACACACCACATGCATCTGGTAGGAGAAAGTCAGGTTGGCATAGTTCCGTTCTGCAAATGGGAAGTTCATTCTCTTGAACTTATAAAAACCAATAGGACTTGTCATTGTTTCGAAATTATACCCATAATCAGGGCATACTAGAATTAAGGGCCCCCCGCAAAATTTGATGGGGCCCCACGCCCACCCATCTTTACATTTAACATATACAACAGAACAATGCCACGACACCGCCATCAGGCAGCCATATAAAGGGACTATAGCAAAAAAGACAATACAATCGATACAGCCAAATCATCACGTCAATTCCATATCGTAGAAACGATCAGCCCACAAATCATTCTGTCACAGCTTCACAGTCAATCATCATATCTATATTCTATCGATAAGTTGACTATCTATGTCTTCATCTATCTCTATCTGTCTATCTATCGATGTATTCTGTCTATCTATCTATCTTTCTTTCTTCTATATCCTAATCTATCCTATATCTATCTAATATATTTATCTATCTATCTCGATTCTATCTTCTATCTGTCTATCTTTATGTAAAAAAGACAAGTGTTATCATATTCCAATTTCATTATTCATATTATAGTAGATTTTACTGTCTGTCAACACTTACTGGAGTCTCTGCTCTGCTACTCAAGTCAGCTCAGTGGGCCGACTTGAATCCCTATGTGGCTTTGCAAGCAGGTGAGTGCCACTGCCAGCCAGGGAGGCAGGGCAGTCACACACAGCTGCAAGCTCTGTGTCTCTCTCTGGTCTGCTGGCCTGGAGGAGTTTGTTGAGGACCGTCACAGGCTTAAGTCCAAGTGACTCGAACGGTGCGAACACCAACCCAGCAGCAGGCTGCTCTTCTTTAGCGCCGTCGCGCACGGCTATTCACTTCCGTTGGATCCGGCCTTCAGTTCATTCCAGGGTCATGGTCACTAACAAGAACTGGCCCCTGCCCCCCCTCGTGTCATGGGGGTGGTGGGGGCAATATTTACGCCACTGCCCATAATAGTTTGGTGTGCAGACTATCTATCCATTTTAAAATTCTTCTGATGTGTACTTTATCATGTCATGTATGTTACTAAAGGTATCTATACCTTACCTTTAAATACAGCTAGATCCCACTGCTTAAAAACATTTTTCAGATTTTACAAGCTGGGCTGTAGAGCCTGAGAAACATCATTAAATCACAGCATTACAGGGAAAGACCTGTAATCCAGGAGCAGAAATTGTAATATGTACCCATTAATGACCCCTTACTAGATCTTTAGCTGCCTGCCAGCACACTTTCTGCAACAAGTAAGCAGAGATATCAGCAGGAAAGAAGGCAGGGGGAGGGAGATGTGTAAGCAGAGCAGGGTCCATGGTGAGGCTGTGCAGAACATATAAGTGTCGCAGACACTAAAAGAAGCAGTGAATAAGGAGGGTGGGGGCAATTAGGAGCACTCACTAACATTAATATTAATAACAAGGAAGCACAGATAATATGTGTGTACCACATTTTAACTTCTGTAGGTTTCAGCTAATGTAACGTTGTTTGAGTTAGTATAGTGACCCTTTAAACAATGAATAGGGTGGTGAGATGCAGACAAACCCTGATAATGAACATAGCAATATTTTTTTGCCATGCCTAAAGTGACAAAATGTTAATATAAACCTGTAGAAATCGCATCAAATCAAAAGATGAAAAAAAATTGCCAGTCAGTAATCTAGATATTTTGTTTAATACTCTTGCCATATCCTTGGCAAATAACTGTAGTTGGTGTAGAAGAAATGTACTCCCATTCTGAAATTTCTAGGATAGGGGCACACAAAGGGGCCATAGTACAAAGAAACTGTATCGTTTTTTAGTGAAACCGCGCCTTAACAATCGGTGTTTAATGATTATTTTTTTCAGTTTAGCAATCGATATCTGTAAGGGCAACTGTTCTTACAAACAAGTTAGAGTTGAATGAAAGTGCAGTATTTCCTTTAAAATGAACTGAAAACCACATCTCTGGCTGGAGCCTGTGAGAAATTACTTTGGGGTAAATGTTCAAACTTCTGCTTCTAGTGGTTGACTGACATCACCTGACGTCCTGCCCGTGCCGTCCAACCGGGGGAGAAGCATGCTCAGTTAAGGCTAAATGCTGGGGAATACAGGAATACATGGGAAAAAATTGACAGTTGAGAGGGGGAGCCTTTTAATGCAGGCAGAGGCTGGGTCCTTGACTTCAAGCTGGTCACATGGCTGAAAACAGGAAGCGTTCAAGGAGGAAGTAATATTGATGAACATTTCTAGCATAACTTCTCACAAATATTTACCTAGAGATGTGATTAGGTTTTATTTTATAGGTACGGTGGAAGGCTTTTTATATAATTCTCACTAATTTGGAAGAATTCAAGACCACAGTTACCCTTTAAATTAACTATAACAATTATAAATTACCAATAACGATCAAAGTAAATCTATGATAATGTGATCATAGATTTACGATCTCCAATAGAATACCATTGTGGTAGTTTACTACCGCATGGTATTCTACGACGCGAACTTTCTTAATTAACGAACATTTGATGTAAATGACGACACATGGAAGTACATTTACAGCCCGCACATTAGCGATAAATTGTGGTATGCTTAATTGCAATACGTGCTTTTAAATATTAGCCTAAAGGGACTTATTCATAAGAGGAGGGTAGAACATTTGTCTGTGTCTTAATCTGCAGCAACCAATCAGATGTTTTAAATGTATTCTGGCTGTAGTAGACCAGTAAAAAATGTATCATCTGATTGGTTGGGGTAAATTAAAGGACAACAATATCAAATAAAATAACATACCCCATTAATGGTCACACATTCCAGCGTGAAATCGCTTACTCTCATTTACAACTGTGCTGCCTTCCCTTAGATATCACAAGCAAAGATGATTGCTAAAGCCCGCCCTCCTACAGGGTCCAGGGCCCTGATTAACATATAACTTTTCATTGGCTGGTGGGAATGTCTGTTACAACCTCTCTCCTCCTCCTCTGCCAGTCAAACAAACGTAAACTGTTCGGTGCTAGGATGTACAGCCTACATAATCAAGCTGATAAAGGGTGGGTGGAGGATGTTTCTCACTTGCTAGCTTTGAGTGACAGTTAGAGGCAGACAGACGATTGTTACAACCCCTTCACAGTGTGGCTAATTGAAGGCCAGAGAGAAGCTCGAAATCAGGGGGAAAAATATGGGGATGGCTCTGCATACCTTAACTCTTTTGAAAGCAATTTTTTAAAAAATGCTTGAGGCAATACAGTTATCCTTAGAGATTAGGCAAATGTTTGGTTTAACGACGTTACGGCAATGTACGATACTCATTAATTAACGATAGTAATCACGATAACGAATTGTAGATTTACGATCCTATAGTATACATTGCCGTTAGTTCACTACCGCATGGTATTCTACGACACATCGGCGGAAATGTACGACCCAAATTATCGATAACGCCCGGTATCTTTAAATTGTGTGGTACCGCACGTTTTTTAAATAGGCTCAAAGTATCTTGCCTGATGGCCTATGCTAAGAGGAATTAGGAAATATGTAGCTCGCTGACATCTATTATTAAAGTTTTCACATTAAAGGGTATGTCCACCCTTAAATCTATTTTGGATATAGCCTTCCCCCTGGTCCCCCACCCCAACTCGATCATTTTTATTTAGAAAGTGCCCCAAATTTACTTACCCCCCCTCTTTCCTTCGCCACGCTGCCGGCCCTCTGTTGCGAGAAGCAAGCAGAGGGTGGGATCGGCAGTCGCGTCTGTGATTGGCTGAGCGGCAGCCAATCACGGACGCGGTGCCGGTTCATTCAGTGCAGCGGAGGAAAGAGGGGAGGTAAGTAAAATTTGGGCACTTTCTAAAAATAAAAAATGAAGTGGTTGGGGCTGGGAGACCAGGGGAAGGCTATATCAAAGGGGATTATGCTAGAGGGAGGGAGAGGGAGGGAGGGGGAGAAGGGTGCAGTATGCATGCCAAAATTCTCCGGAGGCCAGGTAGGAGCAGAGTCTATATGGACTCTGCCTATCCTCCTGGTGGGCAGTTTTTGGGACTTGGGGGGGGGGGACTACAGGGAACCATATGGAAGCTGGGAGTGAGGTAATGTTTACACTACACTACATGATGGGACCAGTAGTTGGGGGGATTATAGTTTTGGGGGTGGACATGCCCTTTAAAATGTTTCCATATTACTCATTAAAAAGATATAAATATCACATAGCTGATTATGTAAAATATTGATTTAGATGGCTTTCATGGGGATTACTGTAAAACATTAGAAATTGTTAGGTTTGCCTTATGACAAACACGTAACTTTATTTTTTTTTTCTAATTCAATTGATTTTTACACGGTAACACCTGGAGCAGTTACTCATATGGAAACTATGCCTGGAATGCCCAAGGGTCTAAAACATGGATTTTTAATTGGATAAGGAGATACCACTGTATGGATCTATTTTTATCCCCTACACCCGAGGAGAGGAACAAGTGCACTAAAATTTCTGGTGCTGGTACAAGGAAGAATTACATTTTATAAATGGTATTGGTATACTGATATTGTGGGCCGTTTTTAAAATGCTTTGTAGGTGCAATGACTATAGTACCCAATGAGTGTGAAGGTTCTCGTTCAAACCAAGTCATGGTATATCTGTTGTATTCAATTAGATCAACGGACTTGAAGTTTATTCTTGAAGACGTTTCGCTAGTCATCCGAATGGCTTTCAATTCAGAATGACGTGTACAAGAATCTTTGGCAATTAGTACCCTGGAAAATCCCCAAAAGATATTCACAGCAAGTGTTTAAGGGCCGTGATTGGATAGTGGCTAAGAGGTGTTATAGGATGCCCTATGTCTGAATTGAGAAAGCTAGTCGGATAACAGCGAAAAACGTCTTCAAGAACTAAACTTTAAGTCAGTTGTCTAATGAATACAACAGATAGTACTCCAATGGAGTCTGAGCTGATTTATAAA
Source organism: Hymenochirus boettgeri (assembly GCA_019447015.1). Lineage (NCBI taxonomy): Eukaryota > Metazoa > Chordata > Amphibia > Anura > Pipidae > Hymenochirus > Hymenochirus boettgeri. The sequence continues at coordinate 55,589 of JAACNH010001802.1, forward strand.
AGAACCATAGCATTAGGTCCGAAAGGATCCTTTTTTCGGTGTTGAAAACTATATCGCCAAATCTGTATTTTTCTTCGGGCAAAAGTTTGGTCAAAAAATACCAATTTTGCCATAAATGGTGCACACTTTAAAGGTGCGTTATCGCTCTTTTGCGATACCGAAAGTTCCGGGATCATAAATTTACAATTGCGTCGTAAAATATCATAGCGTCTGAAATCAACTTCGCGATTGCAGATTCAACGAACCTCCATTGAATGCCATGTGGTATATTACTACCGCATGGTATTTTACGACCGAAAGTTGTACATTTATGCCATGTCATACATTAAAAAATATATAAATGATTAGAAACAACAGTGCTGCTCCTTTACTTGAATTAAAAGTTTACAGCCTTTATTGGAGATTCTCTTTTCTGAGATCCATGTTTTTGGGTGTAACCAACCAGATTTCTGGTGATCGTGAACTGAAAGAGAAGAAGGGGGAATTTAGTGTGCCACAGAATCCCCACCTTCTGTTCATAGACACAGTAATTTAAAGTGCCACACATAAGTATCTACAAAACGAATTCCGAAATCCCCCAGTTACCGTAGTTCTGGATCTCTGAGTTGCTGCTATTATGTGATAATTAAGAGGAAGTTCAGGGCAAATACATTGGCTTTTAAGGAAGAAAAAAAAATATTGCATCTTTTCACCCCAACAAAAATTGTCCATGCAGCATTTGTCGTGAAACATGTTGCTTTGAAATACAGACTTTGATTCCGTGACAAATGCTGTTTGACCCAATCCAAACGCCAATCAGTAGAATTATGTTCGGAGCCTCCACACTAGACAGACTCAACCCTAGTTTTTTTTTGCGTGCGATTAAGCACAGTCCTACTACAGTGCCCAAGGTGGTCTCCTCAG
>JAACNH010001803.1:0-30512 GCA_019447015.1 Hymenochirus boettgeri
GGTTAACTCTGGTGGCAGGATGTAAAAGGGTTAACTCTGGTGGCAGGATGTAAAAGGGTTAACTCTGGTGGCAGGATGTAAAAGGGTTAACCCTGGTGGCAGGATGTAAAAGGGGTTAACTCTGGTGGCAGGATGTAAAAGGTTAACTCTGGTGGCAGGGTGTAAAAGGGTTAACTCTGGTGGCAGGGTGTAAAAGGGTTAACTCTGGTGGCAGGGTGTAAAAGGGTTAACTCTGGTGGCAGGATGTAAAAGGGTTAACTCTGGCAGCAACCAATCAGAAATTAGATCATTGATAAGCTCATTAGCTGGGGCAGTATGCACTCTACTCACAGCAGATAACCAATCAGTAAATTGCATTGATGCTCAGTAGCATGGTCAGTGCACTCTACTCCACACCAATCAGAATTACATTGATGCTCAGTACAGGCGTCAGTGCCACTACTCCACAGTCAAACCAATCAGAAATTAGCATCATGATAGCTCAGTAGCCTGGGGCAGTGACTCTACCCACAGCAAACAATCAGAAATTAGCATTGATAGCTCAGTAGCCTGGGCAGTGCACTCTACTCCACACAACCAATCAGAAATTAGCATTGATAGCTCAGTAGCATGGGGCAGTGCCTCTACTCCACAGCAACCAATCAGAAATTAGCATTGATAGCTCCGTAGCATGGGGCAGTGCACTCTACTCCACCAGAACCAATCAGAAATTAGCATGATAGATCTCAGTAGCCTGGGAGGCCAGTGCACTCTACTCCGAAAACCAATAGAAATTAGCATTGATAGCTCAGTAGCATGGGGCAGTGCACTCTACTTCCACAGTACCATCAGAAATAGCATTGATAGATCAGTATGGAAGCCCGGGGCAGTGCACTCTACTCCACAGTCAACCACTAAGATTGCATTGATAGCTCAGGCATCGGGGCAGTGCACTCTACTCCACAGCAACCAATCAAAATTAGCATTGATTGCTCAGTAGCCTGGGCAGTGCACTCTACTCCACATCAACCAATCAGAAATAGCTTGATAGCTCGTAGCATGGGCAGGCACTCTACTCCACGCAACCAATCGAAGTAGAGATTAGCTCAGATATAGTAGCATGGGGCAGTGACTCTACCACAGCAACCAATCAGATAATTAGCATTGATAGACTCAGTAGCCTGGGCAGTGCCTCTACTCCACAGCAACACATCGAAATTAGCATTGATGATCAGTAGCTGGGGCAGTGCACTCTATTTCAGAAACATCAGAATTACATTGAGTAGGCTCAGTAGCATGGGGCAGTCACTCTACTCCACAGAACCAATCAGAAATAGCATGATATGCTCAGTAGCCTGGGCCAGTGCACTCTACTCCAGCAAACATCAAGAATTAGCATTGATGCTCAGTAGCATGGGGCACTCACTCCACAGACCAATCAGACTTAGCATTGTACTCAGTAAATGAGGGAGTGCACTCACTCCCAGAAACCAATAGAAACTAGCATATAGCTCAGTACCTGGGGCAGTGCACTCTACTCCACAGCAACCAATCAGAAATTAGCATTGATAGCTCATACCTGGGCAGTGCTCTACTCCACAGAACCAATCAGAATTAGCATTGATAGCTCAGTAGCATGGGGCAGTGCACTCTACTCCACAAGCAACCAATCAAAATTACATTGATAGCTCAGTACCATGGGCAGTGCACTCTACTCCACAGTAAACCAACCCAAAATTCAAAATAGCATTGATAGCTCAGTAGCATGGGGCAGTGCACTCTACTCCCACAGCACCAATCAGAAATTAGCATTGATAGCTCAGTAGCCTGGGGGCAGTTGCACTCTACTCACAGCAACCATCAGAAATTAGCATTGATAGCTCAGTACCATGGGGAAGTGCACTCTACTCCCAGTAACCAATCAGAAATTAGCATTGATAGCTCAGTACACATGGGGCAGTGCACTCTACTCCACAGCCAGATACCAATCAGAAATTAGCATTGATGCTCAGTCCCTGGGGCAGTGAACTCTACTCCACAGTAACCAATCAGAAATTAGATTGATTGATAGCTCAGTACCATGGGGCAGTTGCACTCTACTCCACAGCACCCAATCAGAAGTAGCATTGATAGCTCAGTACATGGGGCAGTGCACTCTACTCCACAGCAACCAATCAGAAATTAGCATTGATAGACTCAGAGCCTGGGCAGTGCCCTCTATCCACAGCAACCAATCAGAAATTAGCATTGATAGCTCAGTAGCATGGGGCAGTGCACTCTACTACAGCAACCAATCAGAATTAGCATTGTAGCTCAGTAGACTGGGGCAGTGCACTCTACTCCACAGCAACCAATCAGAAATTAGCATTGATAGCTCAGTAGCCTGGGGCAGTGCACTCTACTCACAGCAACAATCAGAAATTAGCATTGATAGCTCAGTAGCATGGGCAGTGCAATTACTCCACAGCAACAATCAGAAATTAGCATTGATAGCTCAGTACCATGGGGCAGTGCACTCTACTCCACAGTAACCAATCAGAAATTAGCATTGATAGCTCAGTACCAATGGGGCAGTGCACTCACTCCACAGCACAATCAGAAATTAGCATTGAGTAGCCTCAGTAGCCTGGGGCAGTGCACTCTACTCCACAGCAAACCAATCAGAAATAGCATTGATAGCTCAGTAGCCTGGGGCAGCAGCCACTCTACCCACAGCAACCAATCAGAAATTAGCATTGATAGCTCAGTAGCATGGGGGCAGTGCACTCTACTCCACAGCAACCATAGAAATTAGCATTGATAGCTCAGTAGCATGGAGGACAGTAGCACTCTACTACATCAGGCAACCAATTCAGAAATTAGCATTGATAGCTCAGTACCATGGGCAGTGCACTCTACTCCACAGTCAACCAATCAGAAATTAGCATTGATAGCTCAGTAGCCTCAGGGGCAGTGCACTCTACTCCACAGCTAACCAATCAGAAATTAGCATTGATAGCTCAGTAGCATTGGGCAGTGCACTCCTACTCCACAGCAACCAATCAGAAATTAGCATTGATAGCTCAGTAGCCGGGGCAGTGCACTCTACTCCACACAACAATCAGAAATTAGCATTGTGATAGCTCAGTCCATGGGGCAGTGCACTCTACTCCACAGCAACCAATCAGAAATTAGCTTGATATAGCTCAGTCCATGGGGCAGTGCACCTACTCACAGCAACCATCAGAAATTGCATGATAGCTCAGTAGCCTGGGGCAGTGCACTCTACTCCACAGTTAACCATATCAGCGAAATAGCATTGATTAGCTCAGTAGCTGGGGCAGTGCACTCTACTCCACAGCAACCAATCAGAAATTAGCATTGATAGCTCAGTAAATGGGCAGTGCACTCTACTCCACACAACCAATCAGAATTAGCATTGATAGCTCAGTAGCATGGGGCAGTGCACATCTACTCCAACAGTCAACCAATCAGATGATATCTGAAATGTGTATCAAAGCTCAATCCATGTTAGAATTGGCATCAGTAAATTGTACTAAGTCCATGCGTAGCAGAGCATAATGGCATTCATGCTAACTATCCCATACAATAGAATCACACAGGTACCTGGATAAATACATTGTGTTCTATTTTTGTTGTAGTTGCAGTTATTGTCCAGCCGCCCCCGGCAGGCGAGGATTGGAGCGACCCCTACAGAGTGAGGGTAGGAACTGACTATATAGCAACATGCACATATAGTAACAGTGAAGCAGGAAAGGGTCATGCATTTAACTAGAATCTCTCCATACACTGCTTATTAACCAGACAATATATTATGTCAACAAGGAGAGCAACGTTTCTCCGTGTTGTAATCTGCAAGGACGCAATCAGATGGTTTTGACTGGGTAACTGCAGTTGAAAAAGATCTGATCTGGCTGATACAGAATAAAAAAACCTCATAGCAAAGCCGTTGTTATTAACATAATCCCTGTCCGATATGTGGACAATGATCTCGTTGATCCAGCCACTAAACCTGTATTACAGAAAGAAAATGCCCCACAACAGATAATGTTCCATTGGATGTTGTCTGTAGCTAATGATTCCATTTGGATGGTGATGTCTGTATCTGATAATGATTCCATTTGGATTGTTAGTGTCTGTCAGATAATGATTCCATTGGATGGTGTCTGTCAGATAATGATTCCATGGATGGGTCTGTCAGATAATGATTCCAGTTGGATGGTGTCTGTCAGATAATGATTATTGGATGGTGTCTGTCAGTAATGATTCCATTGGCTTATGTGTCTGTAAGATAATGATTCCATGGATGGTGTCTGTCAGATATGATTTCCTTGGATGGTGCTCTTTATGCAGATAATGAGTTCCATTGGATGGTGTCTGTCAGAAATAGATTCACATTGGATGGTGTCTGTCAGTACAGATCATAACAGATAATGATTCCATTGATTGTGTCTGTCAGTACAGATCTATACGAGATAATATTCCATTGGATGGTGTCCGTCAGTACAGATCTAAAACGATAATGATTCCATTGGATAGGTCCGTCAGTACAGATCTATAACAATAATGATTCCATTGGATGTGTGTCGTCAGTACAGATTCTAAACAATAATGATTCCATTGGATGGTGTCTGTCAAGTAACAGATCTATAACAGATAATGATTCCATGGATGGTGTGTCAGTACAGATCTATACAGATAATGGATTCCATTGATGTGTGTCGAACAGATCTCTATGCGGATTTGTAGTGATCTATGAGTTCCATTGGATGGTGGTGTATTGGCTATAAATTCCCCTACACACTCATTGACATTCTCCCTATACTGCACTTAGTATGGAGAGACATTCAGGTGACCAGTGCTATTGGGTTCCTATACTATGTAAATTAAAGTATATTGAAGGTGACTGTGATGATAGTTTTGCTCCAATGGATTGTCCGTACTGTGGTGTGCCAGCTTTATGTCCCCCCTGATGGGTGACACGGTGAGAGTAGATCAGGAGAAGGAACATGAGGAGGAGACAGTAAGTAACATTTCCATGACCACCACAGATACACAGCACTTTGTGGATAAGCAACGACGGATCTGATCTCCAGGATGAGCCAATTGATCCGGTTCTAGATGATCTCTGGCTATAGGAACCTGACCCAGGGAGCAGTACGATTTTATCGCGCAGTAGAAACACTCCCAGAGAAGATGAGACAACTCTATGACTATGTGGGTCCTGGGAGAGGAGAGAGACAAGGACGACCTCTATTAAATCACTAAAGAAGAGCAACCCCCCTCTCATCAGGGACCTGGACAACTGAAAATCCTCACCCACCTTCATCCCCAACTCTCCCCCAATAAACTGTTTCCATCCATTCATAAACTTGTTGTTTATCAACACCATTGACATTATTGCTCAATGATACCATAAATAGAATTGTATTACATTAATGAATGGACCAGGGTAGCCTGGGGATGGTCTACAGTATATCACCTGTGATTGGCCAGAACTAGAACCGCAAAACCGAATCTGGAATGGATTGGATGACGGATCCACCAACCCCAATTTAAGAAATAGGTGGCGGTGTGAATATGAGTATAAGAGGCTTCCAACACGGACGTAAGAACGGGAAATTTGTGTCATAAACATTTTGGTTCTCCTAAAAATTCAATGAAATTGGAAGTGTAAATCCATGTATTTTGGAGCCACAGGCCACACTCCCATTTGCAGATACAAGAAACGATGCAGTTTTTACATTTTATATATGGTGAAAAAACTCAGTTTATCCTTCGTACATGTTTGTGGATTCCTTTGTGGTTCATATTAGTGATGGCCCGTTCGCGGATCGAACCCCGGATCCGCGACGGGTTTCCCTCATTCGGAACGCGATATCGCGGATTTCCGGATTTCCGCCTTCCGAACTTTTACCGAACCGCGTTTTCGAAAATTTTCGAAATTACGAGGATTTCTCGTATTTTCGAATAATTCTCGTTTTAATGGTCCGCTCGCGAATTTTCGCCTTTTTTCGAGCGGACCGGATTTGCGACGTTCGGACATACTCTATTCATTATAACAAAATGATGAAAAGGACATGACGTACAAAGGTCTTTCTCTGTGATATTAAACCTGCCACCACACTGTTCCACACACTGCCACAATTCCTAACCGCATGACCATGTTAGTTCTCTCCTTCCTTGGGTGCGTTACTAATTCCGTCCCTGCCCAGAGACTCTCACTAAGGCTTCATTCACATCCAGTCATCTTAGTAACTTATTAATACACAGGACAGTATTTTTAAGGACCAGTTCATACCGACATGGATTATTTTAATTGCTGCGATACGAAAATAACCCACAGCTGTAGAAATACAGATTATTAGTAGTATTTTACCTTTAGCAAAAGGGAAGGAATAACCAAGACCAGTGAGACGATATATTCTAGGTGAGAAAGTAAAGGTTTTCCTGACTTGCACTATTGGATCTTTGATTATGAATCACTTTGGCAAATGTTAATGGTCATCATGAGTGTTTTAGCCTTTAGTTCCCCTTAATCACCAACGTATACTGGATCCACGTGAAGTGTAAGGTGTGCTGCGAACTACAATTTTATTAACTCACCAACACATCCCATTGCACTTTAAGAACCAGATTTCCATTGGCCAAGCCCGGACTAAGGAGAGGTGGAGCTGGACGGACAGCAAAGGAAATGTTTAGGTTGCAGCGCCGCGCTCCTACCATGAAGCAACTTGAAAACAGTTGCTCACGGCGGCACTCCAGACCCAAATAAATAAATAAATAATAGCGGCATTTTCCCCCTTGTAAAGCAGCATTTTTACCTCCATAGTTGCCAATGACTTCCGGACCTTCGGTGGAACTCTCGGGACCCCAGAACCATCACTGCGGCTGCAATGTTGAAGAGCGGGAACCCGGAAGTCGGATCCAATAGGATCCTTGAAATAGTTTTTTTTTTTTAAATTTTGCCTGCTACCTTTCGATTGGCCAGAAAGGTCTCCGCGCGGCGCGCTTTGCGTAAGTTGTCGTAAGTTACGTACGTTACGACGTGACGTCACCTGACTACTTGCGCGCCCAGAGGTACCGTCCAGGACCAGCCACGACCATGGCCTCCACCCAGGTGAACTAGTCCACCCAGACCACCGCCCTGACACGTGACGGAGTAGTTCGCCCCCCGGGCCAGATGCGGTCACACAATGAACCCACAGGGACGGAAGAAGAAGAAAACGGAGGCCAAGACGCAGGAGGGTAAAGGTGAGAGGGAGGGCGGGTCTGTGTGCGAGACTGCAGAGAGAGTGTGTGTGAGAGTTCAAGTTCAACTACAGCTGGCAGAACAGGTTTCACGTGAGGTACATTGTAGGTAGTGGGGTTGGCAGTTAGTCGCAAGTCTCGCAGATGGAGAAGCTAGAGGGAGAAGATAGAGGAGAGATCATGTAGCGAGAGGATAGATAGCAGAGAGAGATAGATAGCGAGGATAGATAGATAGAGATAGATAGATAGATGATAGATCAAGCAAAGTTAGATAGATAGATAGATAGATAGATAGATAGCAGAGAGATAGATAGATAGATAGATAGCAGAGATAGATAGATAGATAGCAGAGATAGATAGATAGATAGATAGATAGCAGAGATAGATAGCAGAGATAGCAGAGATAGATAGATAGATAGCAGAGATAGATAGCAGAGATAGATAGATAGATAGCAGAGATAGATAGAATCAGCAGAGATAGATAGCGATAGATAGCAGAGTTAGATAGATAGAGAGATGTAGTAGCAGAGGATAGATAGATAGAGAGAGGAAGATAGCAAGATAGATTTAGAGAGATAGATAGCAAGATAGTAGAGATAAAGATAGCAGATGATAGATAGCAGAGATAGATAGATAGCGAATAGATAGAGATAGAGTAGATAGAGTAGATACCGAGATAGATAGATAGCAGAGATAGATAAGATAGATACAGGCAGAGATAGAGTAGATAGCAGAGGATAGATAGGATAGCAAGAGATGTATAGATAGCAGGGAAGATAGATAGCAGAGATATTAGCGAGATATAGATAGCAGTAGATAGATAGCAGAGCTAGATAGCAAGAAGATAGATAGAAGAGATATATAGATAGCAGAGATAGATAGATAGCTAGATAGATAGCAAATAGATAGCAGTAGATGTAGAGAGATAGATAGATGCAGAGATAGATAGATAGCAGAGATAGATAGATAGATAGATGATAGTATAGATAGATAGCACAAGATAGATGAGATAGCAGAAGAAGAATAAGATAGATAGATAGCAAGAGGATAGATAGATGACGATAATAATAAAGAGGAAGATATATAGCGAGAAGCTAGATAGATAGCAGAGATAGATAGATATAGATAGATAGATATATATAGATAGATGATAGATAGATAGATAGCAGATGAAGATATAGATAGATAGATAGCGAAGAAGATAGATAGATAGAGTATAGCTAGAGATAGATCAGATAGATGAGATAGCAGAGATAGATAGATAGAGATAGATAATAGCGAGAAGATAGATAGAATATAGATAGATAGATCAGATAGTATAGCAGAGATAGATAGATAGATAGCAGAGATAGATAGATAGCAGAGATAGATAGCAGTAGATAGAGTAGCATAGATAGACTAGCAGTAGATAGATAGATAAGATAAGAGATAGAGATAGATAGAAGAGAGATAGCAGAGATAGTAGATAGAGAGATAGATAGATAGCAAGATTAGATAGATAGCAGAGATAGATAGATGAGATAGATAGATAGCAGAGATAGATAGCAGAGATAGATAGCAAGAGATAGATACAGAGATAAAGCAGTAGAGTAGATATAGTACGAGAAGATCGATAGTAGAAGATATAGAGATAGCAGAGATAGATAGAAGCTGAGAAGATAGATAGCAAGATAGATAGATAGATAATTAAGATATAAGATAGATAGCAAGATAGATAGATAGCAGAGATAATTAGATAGATAGATAGAGTAGATAGAAGAAGATAGCAGAGATAGATAGAGAGATAGATAGAAGATAGATAGCGAGTAAATAGCAGAGATAGATAGATAGCAGATAGATAGATAGCAGAGATCAGAATAGATAGATAGCAGAGATAGATAGATAGATAGATAGATAGCAGAGATAGATAGCAGGATAGATAGATGAGCAGCTAGATAGTTAGCAGAGATTAGATAGCATAGATAGCAGAGATTAGATAGATAGATAGCAGTAGATAGATAGATAGATGAGTAGAGAGATAGATAGATACAGAGATAGATAGATAGATAGCTAGAGATAATAGATAGATAGAGATAGATAGCAGAGATAGATAGATAGATAGATAGATAGGCAGAGATAATGATAGTAGCAGAGATAGATAGATAGATGATAGAGAGAGATAGAGATGAATATAGATAGAGATAGATAGATAGATAGCGAGATAGATGATAGATGCGAGATAGAGAGAAGATAGATCGCAGATAGTATGAGAGATAGATAGGATAGATAGATAGATAGATGATAGATAGATGAGAGCTGGATAATAGCAGAGATAGTAGCGAGATGATAGAGTAGATAGAAGCGATAGATAAGATAGATAGCAGAGATAGCTAGGTAGAATAGATAGATAGATAGCAGTAGATAGATAGATAGTAGATAGATAGATACGAATAGATAGGATCAGCAGTAGATAGATAGATAGATAGATAGATTGATATAGAGATAGAAGATAGATAGCAGAGATAGATATAGATAGATAGATAGCAGAGATAGATAGATAGAAGAGAGAGATAGAAGAGATAGATAGCAGAGATAGATTAGATAGCAAGATAATAGCAGGAGATAGATAGCAGAGTGTAGAGAAGGATAATAGATAGCATAGACAGAGATAGATAGATAGAGATAGATAGTAAGATAGCAGAGATATAGAAGATGCAGAGATAGATAGCAGTAGATAGATAGAGAGAGATAGAGATAGATAGAGATAATATATAGCAGTAGATAGATAGAAGAGAGAAGATAGCAGAGGATAGATAATAGATAGATAGATAGATAGATAGATAGCAGAGATAATAGATAGCAAGAGATAGATGAGATGCAGAGATAGATAGCAGAGATAGATAGAGATAGATAGCAGTAGATAGATAGATAGCAGAAGAGATAGATAGATAGATGATAGCTCAGATAGATAGCTAGATAGTAGCAGAGATAGATAGATAGCAAAAAGATAGATAGATAGATAAGCAGAGATAGATAGATAGCAGATAGAGAGATAGAAGAAATAGATAGATAGCAGTAGATAGATAGATAGATAGCACGAGATAGATAGATTGCAGAGCGATATAGATGTAGATGATAGCTAGATAGATAGCTAGATAGATGAGCAAGAGATAGATAGATAGCACAAGATTAGATAAGATAGATAGCAGAGATAGATAGATATGCAGAAATAGATGATAGCAAGAAATAGATAGATAGCAAGAGATAGATAGAGAGATAGATAGCAGTAGATAGATAGATAGATAGATAGATAGATAGATAGATAGAGAGATTAGATAGATGATAGATAGTAAATAGCATAGATCAGATGAGATAGATAGATAGATAGCAGAGATAGATAATAGATAGATAGATAGCAGAGATAGATAGATGATAGCAATAGAGAGATAGATCAGATAGATAGAGATAGATAGATAGCAGAGTGCAAGATAGATAGATAGATAGATAGATGTAGCAGAGAAGAGTAGCATAGCATAGCGAGAAGATAGATAGATAGCAGAGATAGATAGATAAAGATACAAGATGATAGTATAGATAGAGAAGATAGATAGAAAGATAGATAGATAGCAGAGATAGATAGAAGCTAGATAGATAGATAGCAGCGATAGATAGAATAGAAAGAGAGATAGATAGATAGATATAGAGATAGATAGATAGCAGAGATAGATAGATAGCAGAGATAGATAGAGAGATACGAGAGATAGAAGAGATAGATAGCAGAGTAGATAGAGAGATAGATAGAATAGCAGTAGATAGATAAGATGGATGAATAGATAGATAGAAGATAGCAGTAGATAGATAGCAAGATAGATAGATAGCAGAGATAGATAGAATAGATAGAGCTAGATGCTTGATAGATAGCAGAGATAGATGATAGATAGCAGAGATAGATAGATAGAGTAGCAGAGATAGATAGATAGATAGATAGATAGCAAGATAGATAGATAGATTAAGCTAGAGATAGATAGTATGAGATAGATACAGAGATAGAAGAGTATAGATTAGATAGATAGGCAGTAGATGATACAAGATAGATAGCAGAGATAGATAGATAGCAGAGAAGATATGATAGCAGAGATAGAGAGATAGATAGTAGATAGATAGCAGAGATTAGAGCGATAGGTGATAGTAGATAGACAGAGATAGAAGATAGCAGAGATAGATAGAAAATAGCAGAAATAGATAGATAGCAGAAAAGATAGATAGCTAGAATAGATAGAGAGCAGAGATAGACAGCTAGCAGAGATAGATAGATAGCAGAGATAGAGATAGATAGATAGCTAGATAGATAATATAGATTAGATTGATAGATAGATACAGAGTAGATAGATAGATAGATAGAACATAGATAGAGATAGCAGAGATAGATAGATAGCAATAGATAGATAGCAGTAGATAGATAGATGAGATAGATAGATAGATAGATGATCAGAGATAGATAGATAGATAGCAGAGATAGATAGCAGAGCATAGATGATAGATAGATAGCAGTAATAGATAGATAGATAGCAGAAGATTAGATATAGATACGATAGATAGCAGATATAATAGATGATAGAAGAATAGATAGATAGATAAGCGAGATAGATCGATAGATAGAAGATGATAGCTAGATAGAAGCTAGATAGTAGCAGAGATAGATAGATAGAAGATAGATAGATAGAGAGATAGAAGAGAGATAGCAGAAAAAAGATAGCTAGATGAAGATAGATGATAGAAATAGATAGCAGGATAGATAGATGATAGATAATATAGATAAAGATGATAGATAAATAGCAGAGATATATAGATAGATAATAGATAGATAAGTAGATAATATACAGATAGATTGATAAAATAGCAAGTAGATAGATAGATAAGATAGCAAGATAGATAGATAATCAGAAAATAGATAAATAGCAGAGATAGATAGATAGAGATAGATAAGGGATAGATAGATAGACAGATAGCGAGGATATAGATAGCAGAGATATAGATAGATAGCAGAGATAGAGATAGATAGCATAGAGATAGCAGATAGATAGATAGCAGAGATAGAGATAGATAGATAGACAGAATAGCAGAGATAGATAGACAGATAGCAGAGATAGACAGATAGCAGAGATAGGATAGATAGACAGATAGCAGAGATAGATAGATAACAGATAGCAAAGTAGATAGACAGATAGCAGAATAGGAGATAGAAGTAGGCAGATGATAGATGATAAAGATACAGATAGCAGATGAGACGTAATAGATAGATAGAGAGATGAATAGATAGCTAGAGATAGATAGATAGTACGATAGATAGCAAGATAGATAGATGATACATAGATAGCAGAGATAGATAGTAGATACAGATAGAAGGAAATAGATAGATAGACAGATAGCAGAGATAGATAGATAGATAGAGAAGATACAGATAGCAGGATAGATAGATAGACAGATTAGCAGAGATAGATAGATAGACAGATAGCAGAGATAGATAGATAGACAGATAGCAGAGATAGATAGATAGACAGATAGCAGAGATAGATAATAGACAGATGCGAGATATAGATAACAGATAGCAAGATAGATAATAGACAGATAGAGAGAAGATAGATAGACAGATAGCAGAGATAGACAGATAGCAGAGATAGACAGATAGAAGAGATTAGAATAGTAGATAGATAGAGATAGATAGATAGCTAGAGATAGATATATGATACCTAGATAGCCAGAGATAATAGATAGACAGATTAGAAGAAATAGATTAGATAGACGATGAAAGATAGATAGATAGACAATAGCAGAGATAGATAGATAGACATAGATAGCCAGTAGGATAGATAGATAGACAGATAGCAGAGATAGATAGATATAGCATAGTAGATAGGTAGATAGATCAGATAGATAGATAGAGAGATAGATAGATAGATACATTTAGAGAGCAGAGATAGATAGATAGAAAGATAGAAAGAAATAGATAGAAAGACAGATAAGAGCGATAGAAGATAGACAGATAGCAGAGAGTAGATAGAAGACAATGATTAGCAGAAGATAGATAGATAGACCAGGATAGACAGAGATAGATAGATGACAGATCAGTCAGGATACGATAGAAGATAGTACAGATAGCATAGATAGACTGATGGAGAGCACGATAACAGAGATAGATACAGATAGCAGAGATAGATAAGAGAGATGATAGATAGATAGAATAGATATCATAATACAGAGCATAGCAAGATAGATAGCTCAGAACAGAGAAGAAGATAGACGAAAGATAGAAAGATAGCAAGCCCAGATAGAAGAATAGATAGATAGATAGCGAGAGATAGATGAATCAACTAGATAGCACAGAGTAGATAAATATCCAGAATAGACAGATAGATAGATGACAGATATCGCAGAGTATAGATAGATAGCAGAGATAGATAGCAGAGATAATGATAAAGCAGATAGATAGATGATAGCTCGATAGATAGACAGAGATAGACTAGAAGATAGATAGCAGAGTAGATAGATAGATAGCAGAGATAAGATGATAGATAGCAGGCATAGATAGATAGATATGCGAATAGATAGACATAGAGTAAGCAGAGATAGATAGATGGAGATAAGCAGAGATAGATTGATAGCAGAGATAGAGAAGGATTAGATAATAAGCTTAGATGATATGATAGCTAGATAGTAGCCAGAGTAGATAGCAGAGCTAGATCGATACAGCAGAAATAGATAGATAGCAGAACATAGATAGATAGCAATAAATAAGATACCAGAGTAGCAAGTAGATGACTAGCAGAGATAGATAGATAGCAGAGATAGATAGATAGCAAGAAAGCATAGATAATGATAGATATAGATAGTATATAGATAGATTTATACTAGAAGATAGATATGAAGATAAATAGCATAATCAGATCGATAGATAGAAAGATAGCAGAGATAGATAGATAGATAGCAGAGCTATATAGATAGCAGGAATAGATAGATAGCAGAGATGAATCATGAGATAGATAGATAGATAGCAGAGATAGATAGCAGAGATAGATGATGAGATAGCAGAGATAGATAGATAGATAGAGTAGCAGATATAGATAGATAGAAGGCAGATATGATGATAGATAGCCGATATATAGTAGAATAGCATAGCAGAGATGATTAGATAGATAGATAGACTAGATAGATAGAGTAGCTAGATAGACTAGCTAGATCCTCATAGCAAGATAGATAGATAGAGACTAGATAAGATAGATAGATAGATAGATAGCAGAGAGAATAGATAGAGAGATAGTAGAAACATACAAGATTGCGAAGATGAGCGATAGATAATAGCTATAGATAGATTAGATAATATGATACGATAGATTGATAGATAAATAGCAGGAGATATATAGATAGATAATAGATCGATGATAGATGTAATATAGATGATAGGATTGAATAGATAATGCAGAGATGATAGATAGATAAAAGCAGAGATAGATAGATAATATAAATAGAAAATAGCAGGAAGATGATAGATGACAGATAGCAGGGATAGATAGATAGACAGATAGCAGAGATAGATAGCCAAGAGATAGATAGATAGCATAGAGATAGATAATAGATAGGAGAGGAAATAAGAGCTAGAGTTATAATAGATAGAAGCAGAGGATCAGATAGATAGCAGATAGCAGAGGATATATAACAGATAGCAGAGCACGATAGATAGACAGAATAGCAGAGATAGATAGATAGACAGAATCAGTAGATGATAGTAGAGCAGAACAAGATAGACAGATAGCAGAAGATAGACACGAAGCAGAAATAGATAGATAGATAGAGAGAAGATAGTATAGCGAAGTAGTAGATAGATAGATACATAGACTAGAAGAGATAGATAGATAAGATCATACATAGATACAGAGATAGATAGATAGACAGATAGAAGAAAAAAAAAAAAAAATAAGATAGATAGAAGATAGAACGAGATAGATGATAGACAGATAGCAGAGATCGATAGATAGACGATAGCGAGCGAGATAGATAGATAGACAGATAGCAGAGAAGATAGATGACAGATAGCAGAGATAGATATAGATAGAACAGATAGACGGAATGATAGATAGACGATAGCAGGAGATAGATGCGTAGCAATACAGGTAGACCAGAAAGCAGAAGATAGAATAGAGATACATGAGATAGATCGATAGATAGTGATAGATAGATAGATAGTAATAGCAGAGATCAGATAGATAGATACATAGATAGCAGAGATAGAATAGAAAAGACAGATAGCAGAGATAGATAGATAGACAGATAGATAGAGTAGATAGATGAGATAGCAGATATATAGATAAAATATAGACTAGACAGGAGCAGATAAATTATCAGAGATAGCAGATAGCAGAGAAGATAGATAGCAGAGATAGATACTAAATATATGATAGCAATCAGTATCAGAGATGATTAGATAAAATACTCAAGATAGATAGTAATTCGACCGAATAAGTGCTGGAGAGAAATAAATCTAATAATTTATATATTCTATATATAAAATATATAGTTCTAGATAAATGTTTAGGGCCCCTGCTGAAAGAAGTCCTACCTTGACGTGTAGCAGGCTACAAATCTTTTGGCAACATCTTTATTTAAAGTATGGTAGGGCCTTTTCTAATGTAATGTACCTTTTGCACCAACAATGTTTAGTGTTTGTCTAAAAAATAGAGAAGCCGTATAAAAAACCATTTCAAAAACAAAATTAGAAATTTTGCCCCCCCACGCGACAAAACCACCCCACAGAGCCAGCCCCCACACAAGTCCACGCCCATTCCCCGCGGCGGCGGCTGCGCGCGGCCCGATCAGCTAGGGGCGCATTCAAAGTTGTTTCAGTGCAACAAAACCCTAGGACACCCCCTGTTTAGTGTGACTATTGACAGCTAAACTTGGGCAGAGGAAATTACAGTTTCAGACACTGGGCACACATTAATGGGGAGGAGGGTGGCTTAGGGTAGTGATATAACCACAAACCTAAGTGAGCAATCAACTGGCCACGATTATGCAGATACATAATTGCGTGACACTCAGCCAATGGCCATAAAAGATACTGGTTTTATAACGTTTGGCCACATGGAACGGGGCTGCATCTTGTATCTCCTTTGGTATCAACCTAGCATCGCCATAGCCCAATAGACATGACCTAAGCACACAGACCACAACCAATCCCCCGGTATAATAGAGGATCACGAGGCCGAGCAGCCCATTACACAGAACAACAAATACGGGACCGACGATATTCAGTCTTGCCTGACCAAGTGGACAAGAGGTATAGCCCCACACACTGAAGATAATGGGGTAAATCAGTTATTCGCCAAAGGGATTTACCCATTATAGTTTAGTGTGTATGGGCACCATTAAGGCGTTCAAGCCTCTCAATATTTATTTGCAATGGATTGGTCGGGGTGACCAAATGACTGGAATGTTTTCAGCTCCCTCCAACAGTGGTCTCCATTCCTCCAAAAGACCCAATTAATGGCCCGACGTTTCCCATTACCCCCACATAACAGGTTACATGTTCCGACGTGGAACATTTGAGAGAAAGTAGCACAAAGGGGGGAGCGTCTGGGACGGCGGGACCATACCAGACCCATACAGCCCCTCTCTTCTTGTTAAACCGACCAACCAGACCTCACTCCCTTCTTTGTTAAACCGACCCAACCAGACCATAACCCCATTTCGTTTGTTAAAACGAACCACCAACCAGAACCACCAGCCCCTTATTTGTTAAACGACCAACCAGACCCATCAGCCCCTTTTCTTTTTAAACAGAACAACCACCCATGCAGCCCCTTTCTTTGTAACCGACCAACCAGACATGCCCCTTCTTTAGATTAAAACCGACCTAACCAGACCCATCAGCCCCTCCTTGTTGTTTAACACCGAAAACCAGACCCATCAGCCCCTTCTTCTTTGTTAAACACCAACACCAGACCATCAATCTCCTTTCTTGTTAAACCGACCACCAGACCCATTCAGCCCCGTTCTGTTTTTAAACCGAACCAACAGACCCATCGAGCCCCTGTTCTTTTCTAATAAACCGCACCAACAGACCCATCAGTCCTTTCTTTGTTAAGAACTACAATAAAAAACCACCAGACCATCAGCCCTTCTTTGTTAAATATTACAAACACCCCACCCATCAGCCCCTTTCTTCTTTTGTTTTAAATCGACCACCAACCCACTCAGCGCTTTCTTTGTTAACAAAAAAAAACCGACCCAACCAGACCCATCGCCTTTCTTTGTTAAACGACCGCCAACCAGCCCATCAGCCCCCTTATCTTTGTAAAAACACCAAACACCCAGACCCATCAGCCCTTTCTTTGTTAAACCGACCAACCAGACCCATCAGCCCCTTTCTTTGTTAACACACCAACCAGACCCATCAGCCCCTTTCTTTGTTAAACCGACCAACCAGACCCATCAGCCCCTTTCTTTGTTAAACCGACTCAACCAGACCCCTCAGCCCCTTTCTTTGTTAACAAACACCCCACACCAGACCCATCAGCCCCTTTCTTTGTTAAACCGACCAACAGACCCATCAGCCCTTTCTTTGTTAAAACCGACCCAACCAGACCACATCAAGGCCCTTTCTTGTTAAAACTGACGCAAACCAGACCCATACAGCCCACCTTCTTTGTAAAACCGATCCAACAGACCCCTCAGCCCCTTTCTTTTGTTAAAACCGACCAACCAGACCCTAGCGCCCTTTCTTTGTTTAAACACCAACCAACAGACCCATCAGCCCCTTTCTTGTTAAACCGACCAACCAGACCATCAAGCCCTTTCTGGTTTTAAAACCGACCACATGACAGAAACCCATCAGCCCCTTTCTTTGTTAAACCGACCAACCAGACCCATCAGCCCCTTGTCTTGTTAAATCGACCACCGGACCCATCAGCCCCTTTCTTTGTTAAATCGACCAAACAGACCCATCAGCCCCTTTCTTTTGTTAAAAAACTCAGCCACACCAGACCCATCAAACCCCTTTCTTTGTTAAAACCGACCAACCAACCCAGCCAACAGGCCCTTCTTTCGTTAAAACGCGACCAACCAGACCATCAGCCCCTTTACTTTGTTAAATTCGACCACGCGAAGACCATCAACCCCCTTTCTTTGTAACGCGACCCAACCAGACCCTCAAGCCCCTTTCTTTGTTAACACGACCAACCAGCCCCTCAGCCCCTATTTTTGGTACACCGACCAACCAGCCCATACAGCTCACCCTTTCTATTTTTGTTAAAAAAAATCGACCAACCCGCACCTCAACCCCGTTCTTGTTATAACCGACCAACCAGTACCCCCATCAGCCCTTTTCTTTGGTTAAAAACCGACCAACCAGACCCATCAGCCCCTTTTCTTTGTTAAACGCATCCACACCAGACCCATCAGCCCTTTCTTCTTTGTTAAAAGACCGACCAACCAGACCAAGCCCAGCCCCTTTTTTGTTTAAAAACCGACAACCAGACCCATCACGCTCCCTTCTTTGTTAACCGACCAACACGAACCATCGGCCCCTTTCTTTGTTAAACCGACAACTCGACCCATCACCCCTATTTTTTTATCTTTGGTTAAATCGACAAACAGACATCAACCCATTAAACTCCTTTGTTAAACCGAACAACACCAGACCTCATCAGCCCCTTTCTTTGTTAAACCGACCAACGCCACACAATCAGCCCTTTCTTGTTAAAACAAAAACCGACCAACAGACCCATCGACCCTTCTTTATTAACTACCGACCAACAGACCCATCCCGCCCTTTCTTGTGTTAAACGACCAAACCAGCCCTCAGCCCTCTTCTATTGTTAAAAAACCCGACCAACCAGACCCATCAGCCCCGTTCTTTTTTCTTTGTAAAGGTAAACCGACCACCAGACCCATCAGCCCTTTCTTTGTTTAAAAACCGACCAACACAGACCCATGCAGCCCCTTTCTTTTTGTTAACCAACCAACCAGAACCATCAGCCTTCTTTCCTTTGTTAAACGACCAACCAGACCCCCCCCACGGGGTCCCCCTTCTTTGTTAAAAACGGTAGTAACGAATAATAGATTTTCGTAAGTAAAAATTGGCAAAACTCGAAACCTTCGGTATAAGTTTCAGATTGGGGTGTTTCAAACGTGTGGTCAGTTAGACTATTAAAAAGAGAACCCGAGAACATAGAGATGGATCCGGTTTCACACCGAAACCCCGGATCTGACACGACCAATCCGGTTCCGTAAATCGAAAGATCCATCCGAATCAATCCTCAGAATTTCGGGACTTTGGAAGATATTTTTAATAATTATCAAACGTACGTGGCTATTTTCAATAATTTTCAAAACTCAAAAATGGTCTCCGATCGAAAATAGCCACGTACGTTCGATAACTATTGAAAATTTGTTCGGGATTTTTGGATCTTCGGATTGTCCCGGATCTGAATCCGAAAACGAACAAACACCAGCCAATTGAAAGTTGGTGTGAACCACACATCTATAAAGGGTAAAACAACCAAAAGATTTAAACCCACAATTACCAATCACCACACAGAAACCTAGGAACACATTGTGATTGGTAAATGACAACACACCTCTCACTGTACTGCTAAACTCAGTGTCCGCAGAGAGAAACAGAAACATTAACCCTTAACACACTGCCAGCAACATATACACATCATATACACAGTATATACACATCATATATACATCATATACACATCATATACACATCATATACACAGCATATACACATCACATAACATCAGCAATACACAGCAAATACACAGCATATACCACATGCATATACACAGCATTATATACACATCAATGCACATCATATACAAGCATATACACAGCATATACACATCATATACACAGCATATAAACATCATATACACATCATATACACATCATATGCACATCAGAATACACAGCATATACAAGCATATACACAACATACCACATCATATACACAGATATACACAGCATATACAACAGCATAACCATTATCTATGCACAGCATATACACAGCAAAATACACATCATATACACAGTATATACTTGTTTATATACACACTGTTATAGGAAAATAAGAAGATCTGGTTCCCGGTCCCCGAATCTGGCAGTCCGTAGTTTTGTGATTACCATGGCTGTCCCTTCGTAGCAGTAATCACTAGTGATGGTCAGTACAGGGAAAGTCTCTCTGTGTGTAAAGGAAGTCATTCTGAGCTGCATTGAAACCCAGTTCACACAGCGTGGAGCTGCCCAATAGCTGAGGCTTTGCTATTTCCTGGAATAACGAGAGAGAGGATATTTTTTTCTCTCCTCTCTGAAAAGTGAATTTCAGTGTTAGAAGTGAGGTTGAGCGTCCCAGCTAAAGACACCGACTACACAACCGAGGGTCTCCAAAGCAGCGCTCTCCATTTACATTGTAGATTTAGTGTGAGGGGAAACCTTAGAGGAACAATGCCCAAAGTTTCTGGACGTTATGCTCGGTTCCTGGGGAACTTAGGGGAGTTGGAGTTTCATCGAGTTATGGCCAAGATGCCCGACCTGGAGCTTGTTGAAGGCCAAAAAATCAACCCTACAAGTGTACAAGGAGGAGGGTCCTGAAGAATTCAGGAGTACCTCCACAGGGTTGTGCTTTGGCTTCGGGGTGAAGGTGGGCGTGGGGCTGCTGTCGGCGGTCTTCAAGGTGACAGCGTGAGGGGGCTGAAGGAGACACTGCAGTGCGGTAAGTTGTGTTATATGGAGGGGCAAAGACCCAATGTAGAAAGACCCTCAATGTGGACCCTCAATATAGAACCTCAATGTAGACCTTCAAAGTAGACCCTCAATGTGGACCCTCAATGTAGAACCTCAAAGTAGACCTTAAAGGTGGACCCTCAATGTAGATCTTCAATGTAGAACCTCAATGTAGATCTTCAATGTAGAACCTCAATGTAGATCTTCAATGTAGAACCTCAATGTAGATCTTCAATGTAGACCCTCATGTAGACCTTCAATGTAGACCCTCAATGTAGATCTTCAATGTAGACCCTCAATGTAGACCTTCAATGTAGAACCTCAATGTAGACCTTCAATGTAGAACCTCAATGTAGATCTTCAATGTAGAACCTCAATGTAGATCTTCAATGTAGACCCTCAATGTAGACCTTCAATGTAGACCCTCAATGTAGACCCTCAATGAAGAACCTTAATGTAGACCCTCAATGTAGACCCACAATGTAGACCCTCAATGTAGACCTTCAATGAAGAACCTCAATGTAGACCCTCAATGTAGACCCTCAATGTAGACCTTCAATGTAGACCCTCAATGTAGACCCTCAATGTAGAGCCACAATGTAGACCCTCAATGTAGACCCTCAATGTAGACACAGCTGGAATAACAGTTTATTTGCTGAACATTCCTATGGCGTCCTGTTGTAACGCTTTATTGTTTTATTCACCCAAACCAGTAAGAGTGGATAGAATTAACTAAAAATATGATGGATTATTTTCAATATCCACAGCGATTATTTGTTTTGTCTATGGAATCGCAGTAAATGTCTCGCCTGTAGTTTCCCTTTGTTTATTTCATAGTTCAGGGCAGACAGTTCACCGCTGGGTTAATCATTAATTCAGCCACAGGGACAACATAGACTTTCACTTTAAGGAAAGGAAAATTAATCTGAAGAAAACAAAAAAGATGGCCGACAGCTGGGCCCGACCACATGTAAAGTTTGGTCCCCATATTGGAATTTACTTGGTCCTAAACTAATCACAACTAAAAAACACTAAAAACACAACACTACAGGTTTGTCTCCCTATTGCACAATGAATTTTCCCTGTAACTGGAATAGAAAAAATATTCAGCATAGAAAGGTCAGAGAGTCACAGGAAAGGGTTAACTCTGGTGACGGGAAGTGAAAGGGTTAACTTTGGTGACGGGAAGTGAAAGGGTTAACTCTGGTGGCAGGATGTAAAAGGGTTAACTCTAGTGGCAGGATGTAAAAGGGTTAACTCTGGTGAAAGGATGTAAAGGGTGAACTCTGGTGACAGGATGTAAAGGGTTAACTCTGGTGGCAGGATTAAAAGGGTGTAACTCTGGTTGGCAGGAAGTAAAAGGGTTTAACTCTGTGGTGGCAAGAGTAAACGGTTATAACTCTGTTGGCAGGATTGTAAAAGGGTTAACTCTGGTGGCAGGGTGTGTAAAAAAGTAACTCTGGTGGCAGGGTGTAAAAGGGTTAATTTGGTTTGGCAGGATGTAAAAGGTTAACTCTGGTGTCAGATTTAAAGGGTTTCTGGTGACAGGATGTAAAAGGGTTAACTCTGGTGGCAGGATGTAAAAGGGTTTAACTCTGGTGGCAGGATGTAAAAGGGGTATCACTCTGGTGGCAGGATGTAAAGGTAACTCTGGTGGCAGAGTTAAAAGGGTTAACTCTGGTGGCAGGGTGTAAAGGGTTAACTCTGTGGCAGGAAATAAAAGGGTTAACCTGTGGCAGGTGTAAAGAGTTAACTCTGGTGGCAGGATGTAAAAGTGTTAACTCTGGTGGCGGGTAGAGGTGTAAAGGGTTAACTCTGTGAGGATGTTGTAAAAGGTTAACTCTGTTGCAGGTGTATGAAAGGGTTAACTCTGGTGGAGATGTAAGGGAAGTGTGGCAGTGAAACGGTTAACTCTGGTGGCAGGATGTAAAAAGGGTTAACTCTGGTGGCGGAGTTAAAGGGTTTAACTCTGGTGGCAGGAAATAAAAGGGGTTAACTCTGGTGGCAGGTGTACAAAGAGTTAACTCTGGTGCAGGCATTGTAAAAGTGTAACTCTGGTGGCAGGGTGGTTAGTTGTAAAAGGTAATCTGTGCAGCGTCTGGTGCAGGGTGTAAAGGGTTAACTCTGGTGGCATGATGTAAAGGGTTAACTCTGGTGGGCAGGATGCAAAGGGTTAACGCTGGTGGCAGGATGTAAAAGGGTTAACTCTGTGGCAGGAATGCAAAAGGGTTAACTCTGGTGGGCAGGAGGTAAAAGAGTTAACTCTTGGTGGCATGATGTAAAGGGTTAACTCTGGTGGCAGGGTTAAAAGAGTTAACTCTGGTGGAGGATGTAAAAGGGTTTAACTCTGGGTGGCAGGCAGGATGTAAAAGGGTAACTCTGGTGGCAGGATGTAAAAGGGTAAACTCTGGTGGCAGATGTTAAAGGGTTAACCTGCGGTGTAAAGGTTAACTCTGTGGCCAGGAAATAAAAGGGTTAACTCTGGTGGCAGGGTGTAAAGAGTTAACTCGGTGGCAGGATGTAAAAGTGTTAACTCTGGTGGCAGGGTGTAAAAGGTAATCTGGTGGCAGGATGTAAAAGGGTTAACGTCTGTTAGGGTTTGTAAAAGGGTTTTACACTGGTCTGATTTAAGGGTTATCTGGTGGCAGGATGCAAAAGGTTAACTCTGGTGGCAGGATGTAAAAGGTTTAAACTCTGTGGCAGGATTGTAAAAGGGTTACTCTGGTGGCAGGGTGTAAAGGGTTAACTCTGGTGGCAGGAAATAAAAGGTTAACTCTGTGTGCAGGGGTGTAAAAGAGTTAACATCTGTGCAGGATTAAAAGTGTTAACTCTGGTGGCAGGGTGTAAAAGGGTTAACTCTGGTGGCAGGATTGTAAAGGGTGTAACTCTGTTGGCAGGGGTAAAAGGGTTAACGTCTGGTGGCATGATGTAAAAGGGTTAACTGGTGGCAGGATGCAAAGGGTTAACGCTGGTGGCAGGATGTAAAAGGGTTAACTCTGGTGGCAGGATGCAAAGGGTTAACTCTGGTGGCAGGATGTAAAAAGTTAACTCTGGTGGCATGATGTAAAGGGTACTCTGGTGGCAGGGTTCAAAGCGTTAACTCTGGTGGAGTAAAAGTTAACTGGTGGCGGATGTAAAGGGTTAACTCTGTGGCAGGATGTAAAAGGTTAACTCTGGTGGCAGGATGTAAAAGGGTTAACTCTGGTGGCAAGGTGTAAAAGAGTTAACTCTGGTGGCAGGACGTAAAAGGGTTAACTCTGGTGGCAGGGTGTAAAGGGTTAACTCTGGTGGCAGGGTGGCAGGATGTAAAAGGGTTAACTCTGGTGGCAGGGTGTAAAAGGGTTAACTCTGGTGGCAGGATGTAAAGGGTTAACTCTGGTGGCAGGATGTAAAAGGGTTAACTCTGGTGGCAGGGTGTAAAAGAGTTAACTCTGGTGGCAGGATGTAAAAGGGTTAACTCTGGTGACAGGATGTAAAAGGGTTAACTCTGACAGGATGTAAAAGGGTTAACTCTGGTGGCAGGATTTAAAAGGGTTAACTCTGGTGCGAGATGTAAAGGGTAACTCTGGTGGCAGGATGAAAGGGTCACTCTGTTGGCAGGATGTAAAAGGGTTAACTCTGGTGGCAGGATGTAAAAGGGTTAACTCTGGTGGCAGGATTTAAAAGGGTTAACTCTGGTGGCAGGATGTAAAAGGTACTCTGGTGACAGATGTAAGGGTTAACTCTGACAGATGTAAAGGGTTAACTCTGGTGGCAGGATTTAAAAGGGTTAACTCTGGTGGCAGGATGTAAAAAGGGTTAACTCTGTTGGCAGGATGTAAAAGGGTTCACTCTGTTGGCAGGATTTAAAAGGGTTAACTCTGGTGGCAGGATGTAAAAGAGTTAACTCTGGTGGCAGGATGTAAAAGGACTAACTCTGGTGGCAGGATGTAAAAGGGTTAACTCTGGTGACAGGATGTAAAAGGGTTAACTCTGACAGGATGTAAAAGGGTTAACTCTGGTGGCAAGGTGTAAAAGGGTTAACTCTGGTGGCAGGATGTAAAAGGGTTCACTCTGTTGGCAGGATGTAAAAGGGTTAACTCTGGTGGTAGGATGTAAAAGGGTTAACTCTGACAGGATGTAAAAGGGTTAACTCTGGTTGGTGCAGGATTTAAAAGGGTTAACTCTGGTGGCAGGATGAAAAGGGTTACTCTGGTGGCAGGATTAAAAGGGTTCACTCTGTTGGCAGGATGTAAAAAGGTTAACTCTGTGGCAGATGTAAAAGGGTTAACTCTGGTGCGGACAGGATGTAAGGTTAACTATGCGGCAGGATGTAAAAGGGTTAACTCTGGTGACAGGATGTAAAAGGGTTAACTCTGGTGGCAGGATGTAAAAGGGTTAACTCTGGTGGCAGGATGTAAAAGAGTTAACTCTGGTGGCAGGATGTAAAGGGTTAACCTGGTGGCAGGGGTAAAAGGTTACTTGGCGGAAGTAAAGGGGTTAACTTGTGGCAGGGTTGTAAAAGGGTTAACTCTGGTGGCAGGAAGGTAAAAGGGTTAACTCTGGTGGCAGGGGTGTAAAAGGGTTAACTCTGGGGCAGGGTGTAAAAGGGTTAACTCTGGTGGCAGGAGATGTAAAAGGGTAACCCTGTGGCAGGATGTAAAAGGGGTTAACTCTGGTGGCGAGGATGTAAAAGGTTAACTCTGGTGGCAGGGTGTTAAAAGGGTTAACTCTGGTGGCAGGGTGTAAAAGGTTTAACTCTGGGGCAGGATGTAAAAGGGTTAACTCTCGGTGGCGGCAGGATGTAAAAAGGGTTAATCTGGTGGCAGATGTAAAGGGGTTAACTCTGTGCGGAGGATGTAAAAGGGTTAACCCTGGTGGCAGGATGTAAAAGGGGTTAACTCTGGTGGCAGGATGTAAAAGGTTAACTCTTGGTGGCAGGGTGTAAAAGGGTTAACTCTGGTGGCAGGTTGTAAAAGGGTTAACTCTGGTGGAAGGATGTAAAAGGGTTAACTCTGTGGCATGATGTTCAAAGGGTGAACTATGTGGTGCAGGTTGTATGTAAAAGAATTACTCTGGTGGCAGGGTGTAAAATACTGGTTAGGGGTTAAAAAAACTACTCTGGTGGCAGGGTGAATGTATACACTCTGTCATAGTAAGGTTAACTCTGGTGCAGGGTTAGGGTCTCTGTGCGGTGTAAAAAGGGTTAACTCTGGCTGCGAGGATGTCTCGTAAAAAGGGTTAACTCTGGTGGCAGGATGTAAAAGGGTTAACTCTGGTGGCAGGGTGTAAAAGAATTAACTCTGGTGGCAGGGTGTAAAAGGGTTAACTCTGGTGGCAGGGTGTCATCATATACACATTCATTCATTAAAGCGGTCACAGTGCCAGTAAAGCCCCGATAAAGATAGTATTGGAGTATTGGTGCATTAAGGGTACTGTGTGTACCTAGCTTAAGGCTATAAGCTGAGGAAGAGGGAATCCTGACAATTGGATCTGATTGTGAATTTGGCCAGGAATGATACCGTCTGACCACATTGCCGGCACCGGACATTCATCAGAATCATTGCCAATTTGTCTGGTATCGCCGACGTGTATGGCCACCTTCCTGCTGGGTTCACATTGGAGGATATACACAGCATAACCCTGTGTATTTACAGTTTATTTCCCTTTCACAGATACCCAGACTAAATAGGGATTTCCCTGTGTCCCCATCTCCATCCCTGAAATAAACACAACTGGATCTACCATTGGCGTAACTAGGAATCACTGGGCCCCCCAGCAAAACTATGATTGGCCCCCATCCGTGCTCCATCCACAGTGGTTTTCTGGGAGGAGGATGTATCTGTTATAGGGAAAATAAGAAGATCTGGTTCCTGGGTCCCCCGGAATCTACAGTCCGTAGTTTTGTGATTACCACTGGTTGTCCCTTCATACAGTAATCACTAGTGATGGTCAGTACAGGGAAAGTCTCTCTGTGTGTAAAGGGAAAGTCATTCTGAGCTGCATTGAAACCCAGTTCACACAGCGTGGAGCTGCCCAATAGCTGAGGCTTTGCTATTTCCTGGAAATAACGAGAGAGAATATTTATTCTCCTCCTCTCTGAGTTGGGAGGAAAGTGAATTCAGTGTTAGAATGAGGCTGAGCCGTCCCAGCTAAAGACACCGACTCACACAACCGAGGGTCTCCAAAGCAGCGCTCTCCATTTACATTGTAGATTTAGTTGGAGGGGAAACCTTAGAGGAACAATGCCCAAAAGTTTCCTGGACGTTATGCTCGGGTTCCTGGGGAACTTAGGGGAGTTGGAGTTCATCGAGTTTATGGCCAAGATGCCCGACCTGGAGCTTGTTGAAGGCCAAAAAATCAACCCTACAAGTGTACAGAGGAAGGAGGTCCATGAAGAATTCCAGGAGTACCTCCACATGTGTTGTGCTTTGGCTTTCGGGGTGAAGGTGGGCGTGGGGCTGCTGTCGGCGGTCTTCAAGGTGGACAGCTGTGAGGGGCTGAAGGAGACACTGCAAGGCGGTAAGTTGTGTTATATGGAGGGGCAAAGACCCAATGTAGAAAGAACCTCAATGTGGACCCTCAATGTAGACCCTCAATGTACAACCTCAATGTACAACCTCAGTGTAGAACCTCAATGTAGACCTTCAATGTAGAACCTCAATGTAGAACCTCAATGTACAACCTCAATGTACAACCTCAATGTACAACCTCAATGTAGAACCTCAGTGTAGAACCTCAATGTAGACCTTCAATGTAGAACCTCAATGTAGAACCTCAATGTAGAACCTCAATGTACAACCTCAATGTACAACCTCAATGTAGACCCTCAATGTAGACACAGCTGGAATAACAGTTTATTTGCGACAGTTATTCCAGACGAGGCTGAACATTCCTATGGCGTCCTGTTGTAACGCTTTATTGTTTTATTCACCCAAACCAGAAAGAGTGGATAGAATTAACTAACAAATATGATGGATTATTTTCAATATCCACAGCGATTATTTGTTTTGTCTATGGAATCGCAGTAAATGTCTCGCCTGTAGTTTCCCTTTGTTTATTTCATAGTTCAGGGCAGACAGTCCATTACTGGGTTAATCATTAATTCAGCCACAGGGACAACATAGACGTTTCACTTTAAGGAAAGGAAAATTAATCTGAAGAAAACAAAAAAGATGGCCGACAGCTGGGGCCAGACCACATGTAAAGTTTGGTCCCCATATTGGAATTTACTTGGTCCTAAACTACGGTAATCACAACTAAAACACAACACTACAGGTTTGTCTCCCTATTGCACAATGAATTTTCCCTTAAACTGGTCTAGAAAAACTATTCAGCATAGAAAGGTCAGAGAGCCACAGGAAAGGGTTAACTGGTGACGGGAAGTGAAAGGGTTAACTCTGGTGGCAGGGTGGTTAACTCTGGTGGCAGGATGTAAAAGGGTTAACTCTGGTGGCAGGATGTAAAAGGGTTAACTCTGGTGGCAGGATGTAAAAGGGTTAACTCTGGTGGCAGGATGTAAAAGGGTTAACTCTGGTGGCAGGATGTAAAAGGGTTAACTCTGATGGCAGGGTGTAAAAGTGTGATGCTGAACTGATGGTTGCTACAAATTATTCTAATAATAATTAAAAATAACAATATGTTACTGTGGGTGTGCAGAACTGTAACTCTCTGCAATACACCTTACTATTACTGCAACCCAATACAGATCAGATCCAAATACAAAATCCCACTGAGCTGAGGAGCCCCACAAACAACATGAAAATTACCCAGACACCCTCCAAAGATAAGAAACACCCAGCAAAGAGCTGTTATATTCAGATAAGGAAGCTGAGCGGGAACATAGCGCAGTACCGAACACAGAGCAGTATCGAACATAGAGCAACCGAACATAGAGCAACCGAACATAGAGCAGTACCGAACATAGAGCAACCGAACATAGAGCAGTACCGAACATAGAGCAGTACCAAACATAGAGCAACCGAACATAGAGCAGTACCGAACATAGAGCAACCGAACACAGAGCAGTATCTAACATAGAGCAACCGAACATAGAGCAACCGAACATAGAGCAACCGAACATAGAGCAGTACCGAACATAGAGCAACCGAACATAGAGCAGTACCAAACATAGAGCAACCGAACATAGAGCAACCGAACATAGAGCAACCGAACATAGAGCAGTACCGAACATAGAGCAGTACCGAACATAGAGCAACCGAACATAGAGCAGTACCGAACATAGCGCAGTACCGAACATAAAGCAATCGAACGTAGAGCAGTACCGAACATAGAGCAACCGAACATAGAGCAGTACCAAACATAGAGCAGTACCAAACATAGAGCAGTACTGATCATAGAGCAGTACCGAACATAGAGCAGTACCGAACATAGAGCAGTACCAAACATAGAGCAGTACTGATCATAGAGCAGTACCGAACATAGAGCAGTACCAAACATAGAGCAGTACTGATCAACTGAACATAGAGCAGTACCGAACACAGAGCAGTACCGAACACAGAGCAGTACCGAACATAGAGCAGTACCGAACATAGAGCCGTACAGAACATAGAGCCGTACAGAACATAGAGCCGTACAGAACATAGAGCAGTACCGAACATAGAGCCATTAAGAACATAGGGCCGTACAGAACATAGAGTCGTACAGAACATAGAGTCGTACCAAACATAGAGCAGTACCGAACATAGCGCAGTACCGAACATAGAGCAGTACCGAACATAGCGCAGTACCGAACATAGAGCAGTACCGAACATAGAACAGTACAGAACATAGAGCAGTACCGAACATAGAGCCGTACAGAACATAGAGTGGTAAAGAACATAGAGCAGTACTGAACATAGAGCCGTACAGAACATAGAGTCGTACCAAACATAGAGCAGTACCGAACATAGAGCAGTACCGAACATAGCGCAGTACCGAACATAGAGCAGCAGTACCGAACATAGAGCAGTACCGAACATAGAGCAGTACCGAACATAAAGCCCCGGCAAAAAAAGTACCGAACAAGAGCAGTACCTAACATAGAGCAGTAAACACAGAACAGTAACGCAACCAACATAGCGCAGTACCGAACATAGAGCAGATAACCGAACTACCGTACGACAGAGCATAACGTAACACAGAGCAGTACCGAAATAGCGCAGTACCGAACATAGAGCCATACAGCACAACTAGAGCCGTACCTAACATAGCGCCAGTACCCGAAATAAGCAGCATTACACACAACAATAGATACGCAACCGATAGAGCCAGTACCGACATAGAGCCATACAAACATCAGAGAGCCGACCGACACATAGAGCAGTACAGAACATAAATCAGTATCTGAACATAGAGCCATCCGAACATAGAGCCCTACCAACCATAGAGCATCCGAACATAGGCCAACAGAAACCTCGAGCCGTAAGAACATGAGGCCGTACTAGACACAGAGCAGTACCAACATAGATCAGTAACCAAACACCTAATCCATACAAACATAACCGTACCGACATGAGCCGTACCGAACATAGATCCGT
>JAACNH010001803.1:30635-56490 GCA_019447015.1 Hymenochirus boettgeri
CATAGAGCCGTACAGAACATAGAGCCGTACAGAACATAGAGCCGTACGGGATATGGCATTAGCATTAAGTGGATAGTCTGGAAATCTGGGGAAGGAAATAGGAAACATCTGTCTGTGGGGATAAATGGGAAGTTAAACATTTCACAAAACAAGTATAGTTTCTTATAAATGAAACACTCAGGACTTTATCATTCATCTGAAGAAAAACAAGGCCACACTGGCACATTTCTCAAGTGCTTCCGACTGCGTTTTGCGATCCATTAGCGCGTGAGAATTGCATACCAGTGCTTTAGAATGTGTGCGGCCACATTATGTGCACTAAAGCTTATTGCAAAAATCTCAGCAAAAATGGATGGTATGCTGCAAATTTTGTTTTTCATCTAACATCGATCAGGTACCTAACATAGATCCTACCGAACATAGATCATACCGAACCTTAGAGCATACCTGAACATAGCCGCATACCGAACATAGAGCATACCGAACATAGAGCATTAACCGAACATAGCGAGTAACCGAACATAAGATCAGTGAACGTAACATAGAGCAGTACCGAACATATAGCAAGTAACCGAACACAGCAGTACCGAACTAGCGGCCTTACCGAACATATAGCCATACTAACATAGATCGTACCGACACTAGCGGCAGTACCGAACATAAGAGCAGTACACCACATGAGCAGTAACCGAACATAGACATTACGACATAGAAGCCATACAGAACATGATCCGTCCCGAACATAGAGCAAGTAACAGAACATAGAACTTAACTGAAGCATAGAGCCAACAGAAACATGAGCCGTACCAACAAGAGCCAGTACCGCGAACAAGAGCCATACGAAACATGAGCCTGTACAGACATAGAGCCGTACAGAACACAGAGCAGTACCAAACATAGAGCATTAACCAAACAACATAAGCTACAGAACATAGAATCCGTACCGACTAGACCGTACCCGGAAAAAAAGAAGAACATAGAGCCGTACGAACATCGAGCAGTACTGAAACATAAGACCGTCGTACAGACATAAGAGCCTCCGAACACGAGCAAGTACCCGCACATAGAGCTGTACACCAGAACATAGAGCCCGTACAGAACATAGAGCCGTACCAACCATAGAGCAGTACCCAAACAAAACTAGAGCCATACAGAACATCGAGCCCGTACCGAACATAGAGCCTACCGAACATAGAGCATACCGAACATAGAACCTTACAGAACATAAGAGCCGTACCGAACATAAGCAGTACCGACATAGAACCGTACAGAACCAGAGCAGTACGAACATCGAACCGTTACAAACATTAGAGCAGTATCGAACATAGGCCTACAGAACATAGAGCCGTACCGAACATACGAGCATTACCCCGCGAACATAGAATCCGTACAGAACATAGAGCCGTACCGAACATAGAGCATTACTAACATAGAACCGTACAGAACATAAGCATAACAGAACATCGAACCTACAGAACATAGAGCAGTATCGCACCTAGAGCCTTCATCACGTATAACCGTACAGAACCTAGAGCATTATCGAACATAGATCCTTACAGAACATAGAGCCCTTACAAACATAGAGCCTTACAGACATAGAGCCGTACAGAAATAGAGCCGTACAGAACCTAAGCCGTACAACATAGAGGCGCCGTAAGAAACATATACCGTACGAACTCGAAGCCGTACCGAACATAGAGCAGTACCGTACCATATAACCGTACAGAACATAGAGCCGTACAGAACAGAGAGCCGTACAGAACATAAGAGTCCGTACAGACCAAGAAGCCGTACGGGATATGGCATTAGCATTAAGTGGATATTCTGAATCTGTGAAGGAAATATGAACATCCCTGTCCTGTGTGGATAATGGGAAGTTAAACCTTTCACAAACAAGTATAGTTTCTTATAAATGAAAACTCTCATACTTTTCTCATTCTCTTAAGAAAAACCAGGCCACACTGGCACATTTCTCACGTGCTTCGACTGCGTTTTGCGAATCCGTTTTTTTTAGCGCGTGAGATTGCATACCAGTGCTTTAGGAATGTGGGTGCGGCCACCTTATGTGCACTAAAGCTATTTGCAAAAATCCCAGCAAAATGGATGGTATGCTGCCAATTTTGTTTTTCATGTGTGTTATCGTACATGCACCTTACTGAATAGTCTTTTTTCCACTGATTATAATAGATCATCAGTTAAATCATTGTTTAGCTATGTCCATCAGTTTATAATCATGTTTAGCTATGTCATCGTTATCACAGTGTTTAGTTATGTCATCAGCTATATCAGTGTTTCGCTATGTCCATCAGTTATAATCAGTGTTTTGTTATATCATCAAGTTTATAATCAGTGTTTTAGCCAGTCATCAGTTATAAAATCATGTTTTAGGTTATGTCCTCGTTAAAAGGAGTGTTTAGTTATTTCATCAGATAATCAGTGTTTATTTATGTCACAGTTTAATGAGTGTTTAGTTATGTTCATCCTTTATAATCAGTGTTTGTTATGTTCCATCAGTTTAATCAGTGTTAGTGTAATCATCAGTTCATAATCAGTGTTTAGCTTATGTCCTCCAAGTTTCTAATCAGTGTTTAGCTATGTCAATCATTTATAATCGTGTTTATCTATGTCATCGCGTTATACTCAGTGTTTAGTTATATCATCAGTTATAATCAGTGTTTAGTTTGTCATCGAGTTATAATCGTGTTTAGTTATTTATGCAGTTATAATCAGTGTTTAGTTATGTCATCAGTTATAATCATGTTTAGCTATGTTTCTCATTGTATAATCATTGTTAGTTATTCCTCAGTTATAATCAGTGTTTTAGTTATGTTATCAGTTATACTCAGTGTTTTATTATGTCATCCGTTATAATCAGTGTTTAGCTATGTCATCAGTTATAATCAGTGTTTTAGTTATGTTTAGTCCAGTTAAATCAGTGTTTAGACTATGTTCATCAGTTTATAATCAGCTGTTTAAGCTATGTATCATTATACTCAGTGTTTAGTTATGTTATCAGTTCTAAGCAGTGTTGTTATTTCATCATTTATATCAGTGTTTATTTTATGTCATCAGTTATAATCAGTGTTTAGCTATTAATCAGTTATAATCAGTGTTTTAGTGATTTCTCAGTTATATCATGTTTAGCTGTCATCAGTTAAATCAGTGCTTTAGTTATGTGGTCAATCAGTTATAATGCAAGTGTTTAGCATGTCATCAGTTAAATCGTGGTTTAGTTTTAATATCAATCAGTTATAATCGTGTTTAGCTATGTCCATCAAGTTATAATCATGTTTGCATGTCATCAGTTATAATCAGTGTTTTAGTTAGGTCATCAGTTATAATCATGTTTAGTTATTCATCGTTATTCAGTGTTTAGTTTATGTCATTCTAGTTTATAATCATTGTTTAGCTATGTTCTCAGTTCTATCGTGTTTAGGTTTATGTCATCAGGTTATAATCATATGGTTTAGCTATGTCATCAGTTATAATCATTGTTTATTATATCATCATGTTATAAATCCAGTGTTTATCTATGTCATCAGTTATAATCAGTGTTTAGCTAGTCCTCATTTCTAATCAGTGTTTAGTTATGCCTTCAGTATAACATTGGTTTAGTTATATCATCCAGTATATCAGTGTTTAGGCTATGTCATCCTCAGATTTTATAAATCAGTGTTTTAGGCTATGCCATCAGTTATAATACAAGGTGTTAGTTATAATCATCACATTTATAATCAGGGGTTCGTTATGTCATCAGTTTATAATCAGTGTTTAGCTTATGATGTCTCCGTTTAATCAGTGGTTTTATTAGCTATGCCATCATTATAAAATCAGTGTTTAGTTTGTCATCAGTTATAATTCCAGTTTGGTTTAGCTATGCCATCAGTTATAATCATTGTTAGTTTAGGTCATCGTTACTAATCGTGTTAGCTATGTCCATAGTTATAATAATCAGTGTTTAGTTAGTCATCAGTTATAATCGTGTTTACTATGTCAATCAGTTATAATCAAGTGGTTAGTTAGTCATCATTATAATCTGTGTTTCGAGTTTATATCATCAGTTATAATCAGTGTTTAGCTATGTCCAACATCAGTTCTAAATCATTGTTGTAGGTTCGGTCATCGGTTATAATCAGTGGGTTGAAGTTATGTCATCAGTTATAATCGGTGTTAGCTAGTCATCAGTTATAATCGGGTTTAGCTATGTCATCAGTTATAATCGGTGTTTAGGCTATGTCATCATTTATAATCATGTTTAGACTATGTCATCAGTTATAATCCGTGTTTAGAGTATATCATCAGTTATAAGCAGTGTTTAGCTATGTCATCATTATAATCGTGTTTAGTTATGGTTATCAGTTATAATCAGTGGTTTAGTTTGTATCATTTATAATCAGTGTTTAGCTATTTATCAGTTATAATCAGTGTTTAGTTTATGTCATCAGTTATAATCAGTGTTTGTTAGGTTATCAGTTATAATCATTGTTTAGTTATGTCATCAGTTATAATCAGTGTTTTACTATGTTCTCAGTTATAATCATTGTTGAGTTGTTATCAGTTATAATCATTGTTTAGTTATGTCATCAGTATAATCGTGTTTATCTATGTTTTTATCAGTTATAATCAGTGTTTAGTTATGTCATCAGTATAATCATTGTTTTATTATGTCAAGCATTTATAATTCAAGATGTTTAGTTATTTTATCAGTATATCAGTGTTTTAGGGTTTATGTCAATCAGTTATAATAGTGTTTAGTCTATGTATCATTATAAATCAGTGTTCAGCTATATCATCAGTTAAATCAGTGGTTACTCTGTCATCCTTTATAATCAGTGTTTTAGTTATGTCCATCGTTAATAAAATCATTGGTTTAGTTATGTCATCAGATTATAATCATGTGTAGCTATGTCATCGGTTTATAATCAGTGTTTTTATGTCCTCAGTTCTAATCAGTGTTTAGCTATAGTCATCAGTTCTAATCAGTTGTTTTATTATATCATCAGTTTATAATCGTGTGTATCTTGTCATCAGTTATACTCAGTGTTTTAGCTATGTCATCAAGTTATAATCAGGTTAGTTTATATCTCGTTATAATCATTGTTTAGTTTATGTCTATCCTTTATAAATCAGTGTTTAGAGGTTATGTCATCATTATAAATCATGTGTTTAGACTATGTCATCAGTTCTAATCATTTTTAGTATGTCATCAGTTATACATCAGTGTTTAGTTCTGTCATCAGTATAATCATGTTTAGTTTCCTAGTATCATGTTTACTTTATCATAGCAGTGTTTAGGCGCTATGCCATCAGTTATAATCAGTGTTAGTTATTTCAGTCAGTTTATAACAGTGTTTAGTTTGTCATCATTATAATATCAGTGTTTTAGCTTGTCATCAGTTATAATCAGTGTTAGCTATGGCCATCAGTTATAATCAGTGTTTAGTTATGTCATCAGTTTATAATCAGTGTTTAGTTATTCCATCAGTTATAAGTCAAGTGTTTAGCATGTATCAGTTATAATCAGTGTTTTAGCTGCATCGAGGCAGCTTTAGTTAGTCATGTTATAATCAGTGTTTAGTTATGTTCATCAGTTATAAAGTGTCTGTACTATGTCTGTTGGATCAGTGAGCTATGCATGATAACCTTTATGCATCGGTTTAATAGTAGCGTCCATATTTTATATCGGGTTTAGTTATGTTATCAGTTATAATCAGTGTTTAGCTATGTCATCAGTTATAATCGTGTTTTGTTTAGTTATGTGCATCAGTTCTAATCAGTGTTTAGTTATGTCATCAGTTACATCAGGTTTAGTTATGTTCATCAGTTACTAGATCAGTTTTAGTTATTCATCCATTATAATCAGATGTTTAGCTATGTGCATCAGTTATAATCAGTGTTTGTTGGTATAGTTAATCTAGTTATATTCAAGTTGTTTAGTTATGTCATCAGTTATAATCGTGTTTTGTAGTCTTTATAGTTGCATGTCCTTTATAATCAGTGTTTTAGGCTATGCATCAGTTATATCAGGTATGTTTACTATGGCCATCAGTTATACTAGTGTTTAGTTATGTCATAAGTTATAATCGTGTGTTAGCTATGCCATCGTTATAATCAGGTTTATAGTATTATTTTATTCTAATGTTTAGTTCATATACCGTGTTTAGCTATGTCATCAGTTATAATCAGTGTTTGTTATGTCATCACGTTTTAATATTGGTTTATCTATTGCCATCAGTTATAATCAGTTAGCTATGTCATCAGTTATAATCATGTTTAGCTAATATCCATCATTTTCCAGTGTTTAGCTATGTCAATCGTTTAATCAGTGTTTCGTTTATGTCATCATTATAATCGAGTGTTTAGTTATATCATCAGTTTAATATCCAAGTGTTTCGGTAGCAGGTCATCAGTTATAATCATGTTTAACTATTCATCATTTATAATCAGTGTTTATTTATGTCATCAGTTATGGATTGCGATTGTTTAGTTATATCATCAGTTATAATCTAGTGTTTAGCTAAGTCCTCAGTTAATCAGTGTGTTACTAATGCCATCAGTGTATGTAATCAGTGTTAGTTATATGCATCAGTTTATAATCAGGTTTAGTTATATGTCATCAGTTATCAATCGTGTTTAGCTATGTCATCAGTTATAATCAGTGTTTCAGCTTGCAATCAGTTATAATCAGTGTTTAGCTTGTCCTCATTTTATAATCAGTGTTTAGCTATTGCCATCAGTTATAATCAGTGTTTAGTTATGTTATAGTTATAATCAGTGTTTTCAGCTCATGTCATCAGTTTATAATCACGTGTTTAGTTATGGTAAATCAGTTATAAACTCTGAGTGTTCAGTTATCATCGTGTTTATCTGCATCGCTTTATAATCATGTTTAGTATGTATCAGTGATAATCAGCTGTTTAGCTATGTCATCATTTTATAAATCAGTGTTTAGCTATGTCATCATTTAATCAGTGTTTATGTTATGTCATCAGTAGGTGTTATATATTCCAATCTAACGTGGTTTACGTTATGTCATCAGTTATAATCAGTGTTAGCTGTCATCAGTTATAATCAGTGTTTTAGTTATGCTCACGTTATAATCATGTGTTTAGCTTATGTTCATCAGTTTATATCAGTTTTTAGCTATGCGCCATCATAAATAGTGGTTTTTAGTTATGTCACAGTTATAATCAGTGTTTAGGTACTATGCCATCAGTTAATAATCAGTGTTTTTTTTAGTTATTCCACCTCAGTTATAATCAGGTTTGTAGCTATGTTAATCAGTTATAATCAGTGTTTTAGTATATGTCATAAGTTAAATCCGTGTTTATCTCATGTCATCAGTTATAATCAGGTTTAGCTATTTCATCAGTGATAATCGGTTCTATTTGTATGTATAATCAGTGTTATTATATTCAGTTTTGTTATTAGTCATCCGTTATAATCAGTGTATTAGTTTGTTACAGTTTAAGTCAGTTTAGCTATGTTATCAGTTTATAATCAGTGTTTGTTTACATGTCAGTATATGGTTTGCTAGTCATCAGGTATAAGTCATGTATTAGTATATGGTTATCAGTTATAATCAGTGTTTAGCTATTCATCAGTTATAGATCGGTGTTAGTTATGTCATCAGTTATTAATCATGTTGCTATGTTCAGTTATAATAGTGTTTAGACTATGCC
This sequence comes from Hymenochirus boettgeri, assembly GCA_019447015.1. Lineage (NCBI taxonomy): Eukaryota > Metazoa > Chordata > Amphibia > Anura > Pipidae > Hymenochirus > Hymenochirus boettgeri. The sequence continues at coordinate 38,318 of JAACNH010001803.1, forward strand.
ACAGTGTAAGCAGGTGGTTTAGCTTATGTCATCAGTTTATAATCAGTGTTTAGCTATGTCATTCAGGTATAATCAAGTGTTTAGCTTGCCATCAGTATAATCAGTTGTTTAGTTATGTTATCATTAAATCAGTGTTTAGCTATGTCATAATTATAATCGTGTTTTAGGTTTATGTCCAGTCATTATAATGCAGTGTTTTAGCTATGTTATCAGTTTATACTCAGTGTTTAGCTATGTCCATTCATTAAATCAGTGTTTAGCTATGCACAGTTAAATCAGTGTTTGTTACTTTCATCATTATAATCAGTGTTAGTTATGTCCATCAGTTATACATCGTGTTAGTTATGTTCATCAGTTATAATCAGTGTGTTGAGCTATGTTATACGTTATAATCAGGGTTAGCTATGCATAGGTAATAATCAGTGTTTCAAGTTATGTTATCAGTTATAATCGTGTTTAGCTATGTCATCAGTTATAATCAAGGTTTAGTTATGTCTCATCAGTTATAATCAGTGTTTAGCTATGTCATCAGTTAATCAGTGCTTTAGCTCTGTTATCAGTTATAATCATGTTTAGCTAGGTCTCAGTTATAACTCAGTGTTTAGTCTATGTCATCAGGATAATCAGTGTTTTAGCTATGTTATCAGTTATAATCAGTGTTTAGCTATGTCATCAGTTATATCAGTGTTTAGTATATTCATCAGTTATAATCACGTGTTTATGTATGTCATCAGTTATAATCAGTGTTTAAGGCAGGTCATCAGTGATAATCGTGTTTAGGTTATCCATCATAGTTTATAATCGCTTGTTTAGCTATGTCATTCAGTTATAATCAGTGTTTAGTTATATCAATCCAGTTATAATCAAGTGTTTGTTAATCAAATCAGTTATAATCAGTGTTTAGCTAGGTCATCACGTTAGATATCAGTGTTTAGCTATGTTCTTCAGTGTTACTATGTTATCATTGTTTAATCGTGTAGGTATATATCATTATAATCAGTGTTAGTATATCATCATTATAATCAGTGTGTTAGCTTATGTCGTCGTTATTACTAATCAGGTTTAGCTATGTTACTCATTATAATCAGTGTTTAGCAATGTTCTTCAGTTCTATATCAGTGTTAGCTCTATGTTATCAGTTACTAATCGTGTTTGGCTATGTTCAGTTATAATCAGTTTGAAGTAGTTTAGAGTTATAAAATCAGTGTTTAGCTATGTCATCATTATAGTGTTATATCTTATGACATGTGTGCTATGTTATAGTTATATCGTGTTTACTATCATCAGTTATAATCAGTGTTTAGTTATATCATCATTTAATCAGTGTTAGCTATTTCCATCAGTTATAATCAATGTTTAGCTAGGTCATCATGATAATCAGTGTTATGTTATATATCAGTTTAAGCTCCAGTGTTGCTATGTCATCAGTTATAATCAGTGTTTTAGTTATATCCTCAGTTATAATCAGTTGTTTAAGTTACATCATCAGTTATAATCAGTGTTTAGCTATTTCAATTCACATTATAATCAGTGTTTAGCTATGTTATCAGTTATAATCATGTTTAGTGTTTTATCAGTTATAATCATGTTAGTTTATATCAATCAGTTATAATCAGTGTTTAGCTATGTCATCAGTTATAAAAATCAGTGTTTAGCTATGTCATCAGTTATAATCAGTGTTTAGCTATGTTATCAGTTATAATCAGTGTTTAGCTATGTTATCAGTTATAATCAGTGTTTAGCTATGTTATCATTGCCACATGACTCACCCTGCTGCGTTGTACTTTTATATAGTCATGATTCTTCCTATAATTCCCTTATATTTTACAGTGAGATGAACATTATTTAATGTTTATTGTAAGTTAACACACACCACACTCCAATACTGGCTACCTTCCAGACTGGTACTGTGTGTATCCACTGTGTCTATAACTATGTCCAATGTCAGTACAATTGGCCCCTATTCCTAATACAGTACAATAATCCATACGCGTCTTTTACATTTTTCCACACACATTAGGTTTCTCTATCAGTCATAACACTAGGCTAAATCCATATGGCATCTCCCAACACAGTTGTCCCGGTTATAACAGTAACAGTGCAATATCCCATGTAGTGGCAAAGCACTGCATTCTGGGACAGCAGAACAACAAACCCCCTTAAAACAGAGCTGTTCAGGGGCGTTACTACCAGGGAGCAGGGGAAGCAACCTCAGGGGGGCCCCATCTTCTAATTTTTCCTATGACAGGTATAGCGTCCTCCCAGAAAACAACTGTGGATAAAGCACAGATAGGGGCCCCATCATGGTTTTGCTAGGGGGCCCAGTGATTCCTAGTTACGCCACTGGGGCTGTTGCAATGAAAATTAGACGGTTTGGAGGAACCACCCACTGTAGGTGCTGGAAAACATATATGGGCCGGGTCCCACGATGTGTGTTGCGTTTTGTGTTTCGTGTGCGTTTTGCGAATCGCAATGTATTTTAAAATAAAACTGGAATCGCGAGAATCCGTTCCCACTATATAATTCCGAATCTATTCTATTCATTATCCGCACGCACGACTTTCGGTCCGTGTGTGTCAGAATTGCACTTTAATTATTGTCTGTGGGAACACAAACAAAAGGAGGACACACGGACAAACTTAGTTTTTGCGTTTTTTTCAACATTTTCTAAAAAATCGAAACCGGAACGCAAACGGACCGGAACACGTACAAAATGCATTGTCCTAAATGCACAGAAAACAGACAATGGGTTTCAACAGGGAACAGATTAACTGAGCACATTAAACATGTCACATTAATTGATCTCTACTAGATTGTAAGCTCTACGGGGCAGGGACCTCCTTTCCTCTTGTGGCAAGGCCCTAGCACTTCTATTTATATAATTTATTATGTACTGAACTATCTATGTATTTATCCCCCTTGTATGACTTATGTATTTTATTACTGTACAGCGCTGCTGCTGTAAGTGGCGCTTCATAAATAAACTATACATACATGTCATAATAGCACATACAGATGTGTTATCCTTTTGTACATGTGTACATGTGTATTTCCCCTTATTCTGAGACTGTTTGAGCCCCCAATGCAGAAATGGGCCCCTGTAGGAACAGGGGTCAGACCTTGTATATCTTTAGACACTGGACACATGGTGTTAATACCCTATGGAGGTTTCCCACCTTCTCTACATGCAGTGAAGATGTTACATTGTATACCATGTTCTGATTGGGCCGCTGTCAAGACGTTCCACTTTTTACTGTGTTCTGATTGGGTGGTTCTTGAATCCCATCACTTTTGCTAGCAGAATGGGACATTGTTGCAATCTCTCATCCTTATGTAAGAGGGTCTGGAATTTCCTGTTATTTCCAGGTTTGTCTGCATCAATCAGGGGTTTAACCCCATAAATTCTAAACCCAGTGCAGGAATATTACACACGTTTCACCATGAAACACAGGGTCAGCGCGTGTTCATTGTACCAGTAAACCATGGGGCAGTTGTTTATAGACCCTCCATGATGACCGACTGTGTGTCCGGACTTCTACAGCCTTTAACTAACACAGCGAACACCAATCACACGGAAAGGAAATGTCTGTATCAGGGAATAAAGGGCCCATGTAGATTATGTAGAACCAGGGACACGTCTAAGGCCAAGGCAACACTACAACGCACCAAATAGCGCACACAATAGCGAGCGTTATCGTATGCGATTGTGTGCGTGATTCTTGTGATTTTTGCATTTGCGCATGCGTTTTGCGCATCGGAAATTGCAGGAATTTTTGCATTCACGCGACTTTTATTTAAAAAAAATCGCATGAGCAATCGCGAGCCCAAAACGCAAACGCAAATTAGTGATCAGCATCAGGGAGGAATCCACTGTCCATTGTGGATAATTATCCAGCATCTTCTTTAATCTATTCAGTTCCTCTTATTGAAAATGAACAGCCATGGACTCCAAAACCTTCTCATTTTATACCACATTATATCTCTCTGCCCTGGGCCCCAATTGAAATACCCAGGGACCACCCTTAGCCACCTCTATACTCCTGACCACCTCTATACTCCTGACCACCTCTATACTCCTGACCACCTCTATACTCCTGACCACCTCTATACTCCTGACCACCTCTATACTCCTGCCCACCTCTATACTCCTGACCACCTCTATACTCCTGACCACCTCTATACTCCTGACCACCTCTATACTCCTGACCACCTCTATACTCCTAACCACCTCTATACTCCTACCCACCTCTATACTCCTGACCACCTCTATACTCCTGACCACCTCTATACTCCTGACCACCTCTATACTCCTAACCACCTCTATACTCCTACCCACCTCTATACTCCTGACCACTTCTATACTCCTGACCACCTCTATACTCCTGACCACCTCTATACTCCTGACCACCACTAATTCGCATTCATTTACTGCAGAATCATACAGCAATAGAGTGCTGGGAAAATGAACTTGCCCTTTAACTTAAACTCTAATCTCCTCCTAAGTAGTTTCCCCTGCACTTGGCCTCACTTATCTCTCCACAGCCACAATCCTGTTCTCTCCTTATCTTAACCATTTATTACTCTGCAAATACCTTTCCAACTGCTTGTGCTGGTCTTGGGTACTCCCCCTTTAATATCTCCCTCTCCCCCTCTATAGTATCTCTCCCTTCCCCCTCTACCCCCCATCTCTCTCTCCTTCTCCCCCTCTATAGTATCTCTCCCTTCCCCCTCTACACCAAGAGATCCCACGAAAGCGACAGACGAAAGAGCACAAGAGAGAGACATAACAAAGAGCCAAGGAAACAAGAGAAACCGCGAAGACAAAGCGCCCAGAGAAAAGCACCAGGGCAAAAAGCGACGCCCCCACCCAGCTAGAGTCCTCTCCCCAAATCGACACTCCCACACAGCCCCCCCTCTATCTCCCTCCTACATTTCCCCCATCTCCCCTCCCCCATCTCCCCCTCTACCTCCTAACTCCCCATCTCTCTCCTTTATATCTCCCTCGCATTTTTTCCGCAAGTAGTTCTTAGCCCAGTTCATTGTCTGTAGTTTAATTATAAGGACATAAGTAAACACAGATCAGTTGCCCTTTTCCTACACTCACTGGGATTTAAACTCTCCCATTACAGAGGTTGAAGGAGTAAATTCACCTTCCATATTAAAACTAATGTTGGCCATAAACATATTAGAAAATTAAAAGATTCCAATCACCAATTCTACTAAATGTCCACATAGAAGATCAAATACCTTCTGACAAATTATTGGAAGGACTAGGAATGTGGCAAGGTAAGGTCCTTAGTATAAGGTGAAAAATAGGAAGGTAAGTCCTTAGTATAAGGTGGAACATAGGAAGGTAAGTACTTAGTATAAGATGGAACATAGGAAGGCATAGGAAGTCCTATTGTATAGATGGAACATAGGAAGGTAGTCCTATCTAAGGTAGAACTAGATCGGAGGTAGTCCTTAGTCTAAGGTAGAACATAGGAAGGTAAGTCCTTAGTGTAAGGTGGAACATAGAAAGGTAAGTCCTTAGTATAAAGTGGAACATAGGAAGGTAAGTGCTTAGTATAAGATGGAACATAGGAAGGTAAGTGCTTAGTATAAGATGGAACATAGGAAGGTAAGTCCTTAGTCTAAGGTAGAACATAGGAAGGTAAGTGCTTAGTATAATGTGGAACATAGGAAGGTAAGTCCTTAGTATAAAGTGGAACATAGGAAGGTAAGTCCTTAGTGTAAGGTGGAACATAGGAAGGTAAGTCCTTAGTCTAAGGTAGAACATAGGAAGGTAAGTCCTTAGTGTAAGGTGGAACATAGAAAGGTAAGTCCTTAGTATAAAGTGGAACATAGGAAGGTAAGTCCTTAGTGTAAGGTGGAACATAGGAAGGTAAGTCCTTGTCTAAGGTAGAACATAGGAAGGTAAGTGCTTAGTATAATGTGGAACATGGGAGTTAAGCCCTTAGTAAGGACCTAGTATAAGATAGAACATAGGAAGGTAAATCCTTAGTATAAGGTGGAACATAGGAAGGTAAGTCCTTAGTAAGGACCTAGTATAAGGTGGAATATGAAGGTAAGTCCTTAGTATAAGGTGGAACATAGGAAGGTAAGTCCTTAGTAAGGACCTAGTATAAGGTGGAACATAGGAAGGTAAGTGCTTAGTATAAGGTGGAACATAGGAAGGTAAGTCCTTAGTAAGGACCTAGTATAAGGTGGAATATAGGAAGGTAAGTCCTTAGTATAAGGTGGAACATAGGAAGGTAAGTCCTTAGTATAAGGTGGAACATAGGAAGGTAAGTCCTTAGTCTAAGATAGAACATAGGAAGGTAAGTGCTTAGTATAATGTGAAACATAGGAAGGTAAGTCCTAAGTAAGGACCTAGCATAAGGTGGAACATAGGAAGGTAAGTGCTTAGTATAAGGTGGAACATAGGAAGGTAAGTCCTTAGTAAGGACCTAGTATAAGGTGGAATATGAAGGTAAGTCCTTAGTATAAGGTGGAACATAGGAAGGTAAGTACTTAGTATAAGGTGAAACATAGGAAGGTAAGTCCTTAGTATAAGGTGAAACATAGGAAGGTAAGTCCCTAGTATAAGGTTTCATAGCAGAGACATCCATCCTGTGGTCCTCCCAGATATTTTGTAATCTACAACTCCCAGTATTCCCTGTCGGCCATCTGCCATTGGTAAAAGTTGTGAGATGTAGTTTCAAACATTTGCAGGGCCACAGGAAAGACATCTCTCTTTTATGGTGTCAAACACAAAAACATACCCCTAACACCACACAGACACAGGTAGATACACAGTGATACACTCACGCCACCATTTCCAGGGAAACCAAACTTTATTCATTAAAACAACCTCCAAGCCCACACAGACGCACACACCTGGTGAACCTTTACTGCTGTTTTATGTCATTTTATTGTTTAACATGTTTGTTAATATTCTGCTTTACTGAAAGGAATTGAACATTGTTTTTATGCCAAGCAAGTGTTTATGTTCCACAACATTCCAGGTACGTAGCCTGAAGCTTAATACACACGTGCGTGCTTCTGAGCATGCGCTACAATTTTGAAAAATGTTGCTCACGCGCGCTCTGAAAACGTCTCTGAATTGTATTGCGCTAGTGTGCCCTAGACAGTGGGAGTAACAGTCAATACCTTAGAATAATACATGTCCCAGGAGGTCAGAAGGACACTGACAGAGCACTGCCTATGGTCTGAACTATCCTTTAAATTGTCGCCTGTATTAGGAGACAATTCTGTACACAATTCTCTATGTGATGCTGCGTTCTCTCTCGACAACTCTAATTTGGCCTCAGAACGACAATTTGACGGGCTTTTGAGCCCCGTGAAAACAAAAAATTCCACATTTTTGTTTCCACAGGATTTATATATAAACCATCAGAAAAGGTTTTATGTTCATTAATACAAAAACATACCCTCACCCTACACAGACACACACACCAATTGATACCCCCCAACATCGACCCCATCCCTCTGTTTCCATGGCCACCATACTTAAATCATTAAATAAGTTATTTTTATGGTCACACACCAGCTGATCACTCCACACATACACACAACCATAATAATACATGTATTTCATTTTTATGTATCTGTATAATTGCACTTATCCCCTTGTTTTTATACTCTCGGCCGGGGAGATTCGATAAAAGTTCTTATTGTTAAAAATGGTGCTAATTTTGCCCCAACCAATCAGATGTTAGCTTTCAAATGTTTAACAAGATCTGATTGGTTGGGGCAAAATTAGCACCATTTTGAACGATAAGAACTTTCATTGAATTTCCCTGACTGTATTTTATACAGCGCTGCGTGCCCAAGTGGCGCTATATAAATAAACATATACATACATACTGTATAATCTGTATTGTTATAATGTACAGCGCTGTGTACCCAAGTGGCGCTATATAAATAAACATATACATACATACTATACATACATACTGTATAATCTGTATTGTTATAATGTACAGCGCTGCGTACCCAAGTGGCGCTATATAAATATAATTATACTTACATGTATTTAATCAGAATGAATTTCTATAGCAACATTATTGACTTTACAAACCTGCAGCACAAACACACACATTCCCTTGCTAAACGCAGCATTTAAAGCCAAATTCAAAATTTATACTTAAACTTCCCCTTTCCCCCTTTCCCCCTTCTCCTGCATTTGCGCATGCGTTTTTTTTCCGATCACTGTAATTGCGGCAACGCACCGAAAACGTGCGTTTTCGGGTGTGATGCGATTGCACATGCGATTTAAAATGTGGAACGCAAAAGTATGCGCTTTTCTATATGTAACAAAAAATGCACGCGCAAACGCAACAAAATCGCACATGAAATTGCATGTGATTCCGTGTGCGATTGCGTTTGCGTTGAAGTGTGGCCGTGTCCTTATAGTTTTTTTTTAAATCTAAGGCATTCGTTTCTGAGCTCTCTACAGGGTCCATTAGCCACACAAATAATCGGAAAAACACGGACTGAGAAACTCTGGTCTATGGACTTTCATCAGCCTCAATGTAGCTTATCTGGAGAACCCAATGTCTTGTCACAATTCAAATTCTGTTTTTCTTTCTATTTGCAGCTGTGGGTTACAGCCCTCCAGAGGACGTTGGGGAAGCTTATCAAAGGGCGACACCTACAGGTGAGCTTGGGAACTGACAATTATAGATATATTTATCGATCCATCAGTTCTGTTTGAATAAACTATCATTAATGCCTGAAGAAGAAACAGGAAAACAAAAAAGTAAAATAATTTGTAGATTAAAATGCAGACATGACCATTGCACAGTATTTAATGATATTGTATAATTAAAGCCACGGTAGGTATATTATGACGTATACATTTTTGTACGTTATCATAAAATACTGACCAGGGAAGTCAAAGGGTTAAAAATGCGCCCTAACCAATCAGATGTTAGCTTTCAAATGGAAAGAACTTTTATTGAATCTCCCTGAAGCTGATCATTAAAAATGGTGCTAATTTTGACCCAACCAATCAGATATTATTAAGTCTCGCCAGTGTCGGTAACTTTTCCTCCACTTTTAATGGTAGCCATTAGCTGCCGTTAAAGTGCCAGAATAAACTTTCATGGCAGCCACCCCAGTGAAGAAGTTTAAGTCACGATAAACGATATAACATTGATTAGCGTGCATCTTGGTGCATCGCCCTGTTAATGTATAAAGTATATTTCTGTTTCGATAGACAAATGTCAATAACAGTCAGAAAAACTGCAATAAACCAAAAAAGGGACAAACTGGGAGATTCCGTCACCTTCTTTCTTCTGCTTCCCACAGAGCAAATGCATTTTGTGGATAAACTCAGAGTGGCGCTGATCCAAAGATTGTCCCACATTGACCCCGTCCTCGACGACCTTCTGGGTCTGAGTATCCTGACCAATGAGCAGTACCACCGAGTACGCAGCTCACAAACCCCCCAGGAGAGCGTAAGGCAACTCTACAACTGTATACGTTCCTGGTCTTCGCATGAGAAGGACGCGTTCTATCAGTCCATGGAGAAACACAACCGCCCACTCATCAGAGACCTGGAGAACAACTAGATTATTAACTTCCAGTTCTCTCTAGAGCTTTCCGTTTTGTAAACCCGACCTGAGACAGAATCCCAAATCGAATCAGATGAGAAAATTGGGCTCAATAAACTATAAATATTTTCTCTATGGTGTCAGTAAATAAATACTTACTTTGTTTAATGATTATTGATCCATAAACCAGTAGCATTATTTATTTTATAATATATATAAATAATATAGGTGTGCCCATTGGTGCACAGTGGGAATTATGTGTGTGTGTTTGGCTATGTGTGGATACAGTGGATATAAAATCTTTACAAGTATTTTACCATGGACAGTTTTGTGTCTCTGACAGCACTTCCCTGCCTAGCATATATTTTATCGCTAAAACTGCCATGTGTTTTAAACAAAGGACATGATTGGGTGTAATGATGAAACCCAATATACCTTAAAGTTTTGTAACATTTTAATTGGGTAAAACACAAACAGTGGTTTTCACATACAGGAGGAAGGGGCTAAGACATTTTATTTCAGTAATTCTATTTAAAATATGGGTAGTAGCTCAGTAAGTAATTCAAAAACTTAACATTTTTGTGTTTTCGAAGATTTTCGAACGTTCAAAGCTATTTTCAGAAATTATCGAAAATTTGTTCTGAAGTCCCTCCAGTTCACCAGCCAGTGTAAAGTCAGCCCTCCAGTTCACCAGTCAGTGTATAGTCAGTCCTCCAGTTCACCAGCCAGTATATAGTCAGCCCTCCAGTTCACCAGCCAGTGTATAGTCAGTCCTCCAGTTCACCAGCCAGTATATAGTCAGCCCTCCAGTTCACCAGCCAGTGTAAAGTCAGCCCTCCAGTTCACCAGTCATGTTAAGTCAGTCCTCCAGTTCACCAGCCAGTTATAATAGTCGCCCTCCAGTTCACCAGCCAGTGTATAGTCCAGTCCTCCAGTCACCAGCCAGTGTATAGTCATCCTCCAGATCACCACCCGTGTATAGTCAGTCCTCCAGGTTCACCAGCCAGTGTATAGTCGTCCTCCAGATCACCTTCCTGTAAAGTCAGCCCTCCATTTCACCAGCCATTGTATAGTCAGTCCTCCAGGTCACCAGCCAGTATATAGTCAGTCCTCCAGGTCACCAGCCAGTATATAGTCAGTCCCTCCAGTCACCTGTCAGTGTAAAGTCAGCCCTCCAGTCACCAGCCAGTGTATAGTCAGTCCTCCAGGTCACCTGTCAGTGTAAAGTCACCCTCCATTTGTTCACCAGCCAGTGTATAGTCAGTCCTCCAGTCACCCTGTCAGTGTATAGTCAGTCCTCCAGTTCACCAGCCAGTTGTATAGTCAGTCCTCCAGTTCACCAGGCCAGTTTTAGTCAGTCCTCCAGGTCACCTGTCAGTGTAAAGTCAGCCCTCCGTTTCACCAGCCAGTATATAGTCAGTCCTCCAGGTCACCTGTCAGTGTAAAGTCAGTCCTCCAGTTCACCAGCCAGTATATAGTCAGTCCTCCAGGTCACCTGTCTGTAAGTCACCCTCCATTCACCAGCCAGTGTATAGTCAGTCCTCCAGTCACTGTCAGTGTAAAGTCAGCCCTCCAGTTCACCAGCTAGTGTATAGTCAGTCCTCCAGATCACCAGTCAGTGTAAAGTCAGCCCTCCAGTTCACCAGCCAGTGTATAGTCAGTCCTCCAGGTCACCTGTCAGTGTAAGTCAGCCCTCCAGTTCACCAGTAGTGTATAGTCAGTCCTCCAGTTCCACCAGCCATTATATAGTCAGCCCCTCCAGTTCACCAGCCAGTGTATAGTCAGTCCTCCAGTTCACCAGCCAGTATATAGTCAGCCCTCCGTTCACCAGCCAGTGTAAAGTCAGCCCTCCAGTTCACCAGTCAGTGTATAGTCAGTCCTCCAGTTCACCAGCCAGTATATAGTCAGCCCTCCAGTTCACCAGCCAGTGTATAGTCAGTCCTCCAGTTCACCAGCCAGTGTATAGTCAGTCCTCCAGTTCACCAGCCAGTGTTAGTCAGTCCTCCAGTTCACCAGCCGTGTATAGTCAGTCCTCCAGATCACCTGTCAGTGTAAAGTCAGCCCTCCAGTTCACCAGCCAGTGTATAGTCAGTCCTCCAGGTCACCACCAGCGTAATACTCCTCCAGTCACCAGCCAGTAATATAGTCAGTCCTCCAGGTCACCTGTCAGTGTAAAGTCAGCCCTCCGAGTTCACCCAGTGTATAGCAGTCCTCCAGGTCACCTGTCTGTAAAGTTCAGCCCTCCAGTTCACCAGCCAGTGTATGAGTCAGTCCTCCAGTCACCGTCAGTGTATAGTCAGTCCTCCAGTTCACCATCCAGTGTATAGAGTCAGTCCCTCCAGTTTCACCAGCCAGTGTATAGTCAGTCCTCCAGGTCACCTGTCAGTGTAAGTCAGCCCTCCAGTTCACCAGCCAGTATATAGTCTCCTCCAGTCACCTGTCAGTGTAAAGTCTCCCCTCCAGTTCACCAGCCAGTATATAGTCAGTCCTCCGGTCACCTGTCGTGTAAAGTCAGCCCTCCAGTTCACCAGCCAGTGTATAGTCAGTCCTCCAGGTCAACCTGTCAGTGTAAAGTCAGCCCTCCAGTCAACCAGCTAGTGTATAGTCAGTCTCCTCCAGATCACCAGTCAGTGTAAAGTCAGCCCTCCAGTTCACCAGCCATGTAGAGTCAGTCCTCCAGGTCACCTTCAGTGTAAAGTCAGTCCCTCCAGTTTCACCAGCTAGTGTATAGTCAGTCCTCCAATCACCAGTCAGTGTAAAGTCAGTCCTCCGTTCACCAGCCATGTATATAGTCAGTCATCCAGGTCACCTGTCAGTGTAAAGTCAGCCCTCCAGTTCACCAGCCAGTAAATAGTCAGTCCTCAGGTCACACCTGTCAGTGTAAAGAGTCAGCCCTCCAGTTCACCACCAGTATATAGTCAGTCCCGGCCAGGTCACCTGTCATGTAAAGTCCAGCCCCCAGTTCACCAGCCAGTATATCGTCGTCCTCCAGTCACCTGTCAGTGTAAAGTCAGCCCTCCAGTTCACCAGCCAGTGTATAGTCAGTCCTCCAGGTCACCTGTCCGTGTAAAGTCACCCTCCAGTTCACCAGCCGTATATAGTCTCCCTCCAGGTCACCTGTCAGTGTAAAGTCAGCCCTCCAGTTCACCAGCCAGTGTATAGTCAGTCCTCCAGGTCCCCTGTCAGTGTAAAGTCAGCCCTCCAGTTCCCCAGCCAGTATAAGTCAGTCCTCCAGGTCACCTGTCAGTGGTAAAGTCAGCCCTCCAGTTCACCAGCCAGGTATATAGTCAGTCCTCCAGGTCACCTGTCAGTGTAAAGCCAGCCCTCCAGTTTCACCAGCCAGTGTATAGTCAGTCCTCCAGGTCACTGTCAGTGTAAAGTCAGTCCCTCCAGTTCACCCAGCTAGTGTATTCAGTTCCTCCAGATCACCAGTCAGTGTAAAGTAGCCCTCCAGTTCACCAGCCAGTGTATAGTCAGTCCTCCAGGTCACAGTCAGTGTAAGTCAGCCCTCCAGTTCACCAGTCCTGTATAGTCAGTCCTCCAGATCACAGTTCAGTGTAAAGTCAGCCCTCCAGTTCACCAGCCAGTGTATAGTCAGTCCTCCAGGTCACCTGTCAGTGTAAAGTCGCCCCCCTCCAGTCACCAGCTAGTGTATAGTCAGTCCTCCAGATCACGCAGTCAGTGTAAAGTCAGCCCTCCAGTTCACCAGCCAGTGTATAGTCAGTCCTCCAGGTCACCTCAGTGTAAAGTCAGCCCTCCAGTTCACACCAGGTATAGAGTCATCTCCAGGTCACCTGTCAGTGTAAAGTCAGCCTCCAGTTCACCAGCCAGTGTATATCAGTCCTCCAGGTCCCTGTCAGTGTAAAGTCAGCCTCAGTTCACCAGCTAGTGTAAGTCATCAGTTACAGCCGTGTATAGTCGTCCTCCAGATCACCTGTCAGTGTAAAGTCAGCCCTCCAGTTCACAGCCAGTGTATAGTCAGTCCTCCAGATCACCTGTCAGTGTAAAGTCAGCCCTCCAGTTCACCAGCCAGTGTATAGTAGTCATCCAGATCACCTTCAGTGTAAAGTCAGCCCCCAGTTCACCAGCCAGTGTATAGTCAGTCCTCCAGGTCCACCTTCAGTGTATAGTCAGCCCTCCATTCACCAGCCAGTGTATAGTCCAGTCCTCCAGATCACCTGTGCAGTGTAAAGTCAGCCCTCCAGTTCACCAGCCAGTGTATATTCAGTCCTCAGATCACCTGGCAGTGTAAGTCGCCCTCAGTTCACCAGCCAGTGTATAGTCAGTCCTCCAGATCACCTGTCAGTGTAAGTCAGCCCTCCAGTTCACCAGCCAGTGTAAGTCAGTCCTCCAGGTCACCGTCAGTGTACAGTCAGCCCTCCAGGTTTCACCAGCCAGTATATAGTCAGCCTCCAGTCACCAGCAGTGTATAGTCCAGTCCCTCCAGTTTCCAACCAGCCAGTGATATAGTCAGTCCTCCAGGTCACCCAGTCCGTGTAAAGTCAGTCCTCCAGTTCACCAGCCAGTATTAGTCAGTCCTCCAGGCCCAGGTCACGTCGTGTAAGTCAGTCCTCCAGTCACGAGTCGTGAAAGTCAGCCCTCCAGTTCACCAGCCATGTAGTCAGTCCTCCAGTCACCAGCAGTGTATAGTCAGTCAGCCCTCCAGTTCACCAGCCAGTGTATAGTCAGTCCTCCAGTTCACCAGCCAGTCTAAAGTCAGCCCTCCAGTTCACCAGCCAGTGTATAGTCAGTCCTCCAGTTCACCAGCCAGTGTAAAGTCAGTCCTCCAGGTCACGAGTCAGTGTAAAGTCAGCCCTCCAGTTCACCAGCATTGTAATTCCAGTCCCCAGTTCACCAGCCAGTGTATAGTCTCACTCCAGTTCACCAGCCAGTGTAAAGTCAGTCCTCCACGTTCACCAGCCAGTGTAATAGTCAGCCCTCCAGTTCACCAGCCAGTGTATAGTCAGTCCTCAGTCACATCCATTGAAGTCAGTCCTCCAGTTCACCAGCCAGTGTATAGTCGTCTCCAGGTCACCTGTCTGTAAAGTCAGCCCTCCGTTCACCAGCCAGTGTATAGTCAGTCCTCCAGATCACCTGTCAGTGTAAAGTCAGCCCTCCAGTTCACCAGCCAGGTATAGTCAGTCCTCCAGGTCACCTGTCAGTGTAAAGTCAGCCCTCCAGTTACCAGCCAGTGTATAGTCAGTCCCTTCCTCCAGGTCACCTGTCAGTGTAAAGTCAGCCCTCCAGTTCACCAGCCAGTGTGTATAGTCAGTCCTCCAGGTCACCTTCAGTGTAAAGTCAGCCCTCCAGTTCACCAGCCAGTGTATAGTCAGTCCCTCCAGATCACCAGTCAGTTAAAGTCAGCCCTCCAGTTCACCAGCCAGTGTTATAGTGTCCTCCAGTCACCTTCGTGTAAGTCAGCCCCTCCAGTTCACCAACCAGTCCAGTGTAAAGTCAGCCCTCCAGTTTCACCAGCCAGTGTCATATCATCCAGTCCCTCCAGTCACCAGTCCAGTGTATAGTCAGTCCTCCAGTTCACCAGCCAGTGTATAGAGTCAGTCCCCCTCCAGTTCACCAGTCAGTGTAAGTCAGCCCTCCAGTTCACCAGCAGTGTATAGTCAGTCCTCCAGATCACCAGTCAGTGTAAAGTCAGCCCTCCAGTTCACCAGCCAGTGTATAGTCAGTCTCCAGGTCACTGTCAGTGTAAAGTCAGCCCCAGTTACAGCCAGTGTAATGTCAGTCCTCCAGATCACCTGTCAGTGTAAAGTCAGCCCTCCAGTTCACCAGCCAGTGTATAGTCAGTCCTCCAGGTCACCGTCAGTGTAAAGTCAGCCCTCCAGTTCACCAGCCTTGTAATAGTCAGTCCTCAGTCACCTGTCAGTGTAAGTCAGCCCTCCAGTTCACCAGCCAGTGTATAGTCAGTCCTCCAGGTCACCTGTCAGTGTAAGTCAGTCCTCCAGTTCACCAGTCAGGTATAAAGTCAGTCCTCCAGTTCACAGTCAGGTATAGCCACTCCAGTTCACCAGCCAGTGTATAGTCAGTCCTCCATTTCACCGCCGTGTATAGTCAGTCCTCAGGTCACTGCAGTGTAAAGTCAGCCTCCAGTTCACCAGCCAGTATATAGTCAGTCCTCCAGGTCACCTGTCAGTGTAAAGTCAGCCTCCAGTTCACCAGTCAGTATTCATCCCTCCGTGTACACCATCCAGTGTTAGTCCCCAGTCCCAGGTCACCTGTCATGTAAAGTCAGCCCTCCAGTTCACCAGCCAGTATATAGTCAGTTCCTCCAGGTCACCTGTCGTGTAAAAGTCCCCTTCCAGTTCACCAGTCAGTGTATAGTCTGTCCTCCAGTTCACCAGCCAGTGTAAAGTCAGCCCTCCAGTTCACCAGCCAGATATAGTCAGTCCTCCAGGTCACCTGTCAGTGTAAAGTCAGCCCTCCAGTTCACCAGCCAGTGTATAGTCAGTCCTCCAGGTCACCTGTCAGTGTAAAGTCAGCCCTCCAGTTCACCAGCCAGTGTATAGTCAAGTCCTCCAGGTCACCTGTCAGTGTAAGTCAGCCCTCCAGTTCCCAGCTAGTGTATAGTCAGTCCTCCAGATCACCAGTCCGTGTAAAGTCAGCCCTCCAGTTCAAGCCACGTTATAGTCAGTCCTCAGGTCACCTGTCAGTGTAAAGTCAGCCTCCAGTTCACCAGCTAGTTGTATAGTCAGTCCTCCAGATCACACAGTCAGTGTAAAGTCAGCCCTCCAGTTCACCAGCCAGTGTATAGTCAGTCCTCCAGTCACCTGTCAGTGTAAAGTCAGCCCTCCAGTTCACCAGCTAGTGTATAGTCAGCCCTCCAGATCACCAGTCAGTGTAAAGTCAGCCCTCCAGTTCACCAGCCAGTGTATAGTCAGTCCTCCAGGTCACCTGTCAGTGTAAAGTCAGCCCTCCAGTTCACCAGCCAGTATATAGTCAGTCCTCCAGGTCACCTGTCAGTGTAAAGTCAGCCTCCAGTTCACCCAGCCAGTGTATAGTCAGTCCTCCAGTTCACCTGTCAGTGTAAAGTCAGCCCTCCAGTTCACCAGCAGTGTATAGTCAGTCCTCCAGATCACCAGTCAGTGTAAAGTCAGCCCTCCAGTTCACCAGCCAGTGTATAGTCAGTCCTCCAGGTCACCTGTCAGTGTAAAGTCAGCCCTCCAGTTCACCAGCAGTGTATAGTCAGTCCTCCAGATCACCAGTCAGTGTAAAGTCAGCCCTCCGTCACCAGCCGTGTATAGTCAGTCTCCAGATCACCTGTCGTGTAAAGTCAGCCCTCCAGTTCAACCAGACCAGTATATAGTCACCCTCCAGGTCACTGTCAGTGTAAAGTCAGCCCTCCAGTTCACCAGCCAGTGTATAGTCATCCTCCAGGTCACCTGTCAGTGTAAAGTCAGCCTCCAGTTCACCAGCAGTGTATAGTCAGTCCTCCAGATCACCAGTCGTGTAAAGTGCCCTCCGTTCACCAGCCAGTGTCTAGTCCAGTCCTCGTACCCAGCCAGTGTATAGTCAGTCCTCCAGTCACCTGTCAGTGTAAAGTCAGCCCTCCAGTTCACCAGCCAGTGTATAGTCAGTCCTCCAGGATCACCTGTCAGTTAAAGTCAGCCCTCCAGTTCACCAGCTAGTGATAGTCTATCCTCCAGGTCACCTGTCAGTGTAAAGTCAGGCCCTCCAGTTCACCAGCCAGTGTATAGTCAGTCCTCCAGGTCACCTGTCAGTGTAAAGTCAGCCCTCCAGTTCACCAGCTAGTGTATAGTCAGTCCTCCAGTTCACCAGCCAGTGTATAGTCAGTCCTCCAGATCACCTGTCAGTGTAAAGTCAGCCCTCCAGTTCACCAGCCAGTGTATAGTCAGTCCTCCAGATCACCTGTCAGTGTAAAGTCAGCCCTCCAGTTCACCAGCCAGTGTATAGTCAGTCCCCGGTCACCTTCAGTGTACAAGTCAGCCCTCCAGTTCACCAGCCAGTGTATAGATCAGTCCTCCAGATCACCTGTCAGTGTAAAGTCAGCCCTCCAGTTCACCAGCCAGTGTATAGTCAGTCCTCCAGATCACCTGTCAGTGTAAAGTCAGCCCTCCAGTTCACCAGCCAGTGTATAGTCAGTCCTCCAGGTCACCTGTCAGTTTAAGTCAGCCCTCCAGTTCACCAGCCAGTATTAGTCCAGTCCCTCCAGGTCACCAGTCAGTGTTATAGTCAGTCCTCCAGTTCACCAGCCAGTGTAAAGTCAGTCCTCCAGTTCACCAGCAGTGTATAGTCAGTCTCCAGTCACGTCAGTGTTAAGTCAGCCCTCCAGTTCACCAGCTTAAAGTCAGCCCTCCAGTTCACCAGCCAGTGTATAGTCAGTCCTCCAGATCACCTGTCAGTGTATAGTCAGCCCTCCAGTTCACCAGCCAGTGTATAGTCAGTCCTCCAGGTCACCTGTCAGTGTAAAGTCAGCCCTCCAGTTCACCAGCCGCCAGTGTATAGTCAGTCCTCCAGTTCACCAGCCAGTGTATAGTCAGCCCTCCAGTTCACCAGCCAGTGTATAGTCAGTCCTCCAGTTCACCAGCCAGTATATAGTCAGCCCTCCAGTTCACCAGCCAGTGTAAAGTCAGCCCTCCA
>JAACNH010001804.1:5864-36494 GCA_019447015.1 Hymenochirus boettgeri
CCCTGTATAACTCAGTCTGTGTCCTTGTACCTTTATATAGACACAGACCTCCTCAATGACTTCTAATATCCTTATAATTTACAGTAGGGTATACATTATCCCTTATAATACATGCGTGGTACCCAGAGTTCGCTGTATAACTCAGTCTGTGGCCTTGTACCTTTATATAGACACAGAACTTCTCAGTGACTTCTAATATCAGAACTTCTCAGTGACTTCTAATATCCTTATAATTTACAGTAGGGGGTACATTATCCCTTATAATACATGAGTGACTATTATAGACTAAAGTGCTAAGTGGGGGCCACAAGGTTCTGTGTTGGGTCCACTTCTATTTAATCTATTAATGATTTGGAAGTGGGTATTGTCAGCAAGGTTTCTGTGTTTGCTGACGACACAAAACTTTGTCGACCATTAAAAACTTCAGAGGATGTGCAATCGTTACAGGGGGATCTAGATAGATTGTCACATTGGGCTGCTAAGTGGCAGATGAGATTCAATGTTGATAAATGGAAGGTGATGCATTTTGGACTTAAAAATCCTTGTGCTACTTATACTATAAATTGCTCTGTGTTAAGTGAATCCCTGTTGGAAAGGGATCTTGGAGTTTTGGTGGATAACAAACTTAAAGGTAGCAAGCAGTGCCAGTGGGCAACAGCTAGAGCCAGCATGGTATTGTCTTGTATAAAGAGAGGTATGGATTCAAGGGAGGAAAATGTAATTCTCCCTCTTTACAAAGCATTGGTAAGGCCTCATTTGGAATATGCAGTGCAATCTTGGAATCCTGTGTACAAAAAGGACATCTTTGAAATGGAAAGGGTTCAGAGAAGGGCAACTAAATTAATAAGGGGATTGGGGGAGCTTGAATATGAAGAAAGACTGGAAAAGTTACAATTATGTACACTGGAGAAAAGGCGCTTGCGTGGGGATATGATTACTGTGTATAAATACATTAACGGGCCATACAATAAACTATCTGGGGCATTGTTCACCAATAGAACATGTCAGAGGACACGTGGACATCCCTTAAGACTTGAAGATAAAAGGTTTAGGGTTCAAGTTGGGAAAGGGTTTGTCACTGTGAGAACGGTAAAGCTATGGAACTGTCTTCCAGTGGACGTTGTTATGGCAGGTTCATTGGTCAGTTTAATAAAAAGCTGGATGAGTTTCTACAAACAAGGAATGTTACAAGTTACTGGTATTGATACATAAAGTAGAGTTGGGAAAGGGTTTGTCACTGTGAGAACGGTAAAGCTATGGAACTGTCTTCCAGTGGACGTTGTTATGGCAGGTTCATTGGTCAGTTTAATAAAAAGCTGGATGGGTTTCTACAAACAAGGAATGTTACAAGTTACTGGTATTGATACATATTTCTACAAACAAGGAATGTTACAAGTTACTGGTATTGATACATAAAATAGAGTTGATCCAGGGAAATTTCCAATTGTCACTTGGATTCAGGAAGGAATTTTGTCCCCCTTCATAAATTTGGTGGGGTTTTTTTTGCCTTCCTCTGGATCAATCTCAAATACTACAGATAGTCAGATTAGTCAGGAAGGGGGGAAACCGAGCCTGAGCAAAACCAGTACTGGAATGAAGGCAACACAAAAGGGATGAAGGGTGGCTAGGCCCCCCGAAACGTTATCCGTTTGGTTGTTTCACTTTGAATAAATGGGTTAAGGACCCTTTGCACTATTGGATGTGTGCGGTCATCATTTCTTATACTGATCTTACCTAGGACGTGGCAGAACGTTCCAGTGACCAGCACCACCAGGAAACTAACTAGAGGCACATGCTAGTGCCCAGGGTGTGCAGTATCTTCTCTATACAAATTGGAACACAAAAGGGACATCCAGGAAATGGAAACAGTTAAGAGAAGGGCAACTAAATTAATAAGGGGAAAGATGGGGCTTGAATATGCAGGCAGATTAGGACTGTTTACATTGGAGAAGCGACGTTTGCGTGGGGACATGATAACCGTATACAAATATATTAATGGGCCATACAATGAACTCTCTGGTGCATTGTTCACTAATAGGTCATATCAGAGGACATGTGGACATCCTTTAACGTTGGAAGAAAAGAAGTTTCATCTTCAGGTTAGGAAAGGTTTCTTTACAGTGAGAACGGTGACACTGTGGAACTGTCTTCCAGCAGATGTGGTAATGGCAAGTTCATTAAATAGCTTTAAAAGGCCTGGATAAGTTTCTAAAACTAAATAATATTGAGAATTACTGGTATTAATACATATACTGTAGTTCTGGTTGGTACAGGGATACTATATAATATTGAGAATTACTGTTATTAATACATATACTGTATTTCTGGTTGGTACAGGGATACTATATAATATTGAGAATTACTGGTATTAATACATATACTGTAGTTCTGGTTGGTACGGGGATACTATATAATATTGAGAATTACTGGTATTAATACATATACTGTAGTTCTGGCTGGTATCATCATCATCCCGTAGACCTGACACCATGACCATCATCATCCCATAGAAATGACACCATGATCATCATCATCCCGTAGACATGTGGTGTTTGTGTACATGGGATGATTGATGGTCATGGTGTGTGTCACATGGGGATGATGATGGGTCATGGTGTCGTGATAATGGGATGAGATGGTCATGGTGGTCATGTCTACGGGATGATGATGATCATGGGTCATTTCTTATGGCGATGATGGTCATTGTGTCAGGTCTACGGGAATGAATGATGATACCATCCAGAACTACAGTATATGTATTAAAATACCAGTAATCTCATATATATAGTATCCACCGTACCAACCAGAACTACAGGAATCTGTATTAATACCAGTACTTTCTCCCTATTTAGTATCCCTGTACCAACAAACTACAGTATATGTATTAACCGTAATTCTCAATATTATATAGTATCCCTGTACCAACCAGAAATACAGTATATGTATTAAATAACGTCATTCTCAATTATTATATAGTATCCCTGTACCAACCATAGAACTACATATATGTCTTAATACCAGTAATTCTCAATATGATTTATGTTTATCAGAAACTTATCCAAGGCCTTTTAAGCTATTTAATGACTTGCCATTACCACATCTGCTGGAAGACAGTTCCACCAGTGTCACTTACCTTTCTACAACGTAAGAAAACTTTCCTAACCTGAAAGATGAAACTTCTTTTCTTCCACACGTTAAAGGATGTCCCCACATGTCTCTGATATGACCTATTAGTGTCCAATTCACCAGAGAGTTCATTGTATGGCCCATTAATATTTTGTATACGGTTATCATGGTCCCCAACGTCAAACGTCCTTCTCCAATGTAAACTCCTAATCTGCCCTCAATTCAGCCCCACTTTCCCCGTATGAATTTAGTTGCCGCTTCTCTTGAACTAGTTTCCATTTCCTGGATGTCCTTTTTGTTCAATTTGTATAGAGAAAGATACCTTCAGCACCCTGGGCACTAGCATGTGCCCTCGTTATTTCCATGGTGGTGCTGGTTCACTGGAACGTTCTGCCACGTCTCTAGGTTAAGATCAGGATAAAATGTGACCTGCACAATCCAATAGTGTCAAATGGTCCTTTACCCCCTTTAATTCAAAGTGAACAACCAAACGATAACGTTCGGGGGCCTATCCAACCCTTCATCCCCTTTTGTGTTGCTCATCCAGACTGGTTTTGCTCAGCTCGGTTTCACCCCCCCTCCTGACTATCTGAACTATCGTATTATTTGAGATTGGGGGGGGGGGGGGGACCAGAGGAAGGCAAAAAAAACCCCACCACATTTATGAAGGGGACAAAATTCCTTCCTGAATCGAAGTGACAAGTGTAATTTCCCTGATCAACTCTATTTTCTGTATCATACCAGTACCATTGTCACATTCCTTGTTTAGAAACCCAAATCCAGCTTTATATCTAAACTTACCAATGAACCTGCCATATACACCGTCCACTGGAAGACAGTGTCCATAGCTTTAACCGTTCTCCACGTGAAAACCCTTTTCCCAACTCACTTTTATGTATCAATCCCCGTAACTTTTAACATTCCTTGTTTGCAAACTCATCGAGCTTTTTATTAAACTGACCAATGAACACTGCCATAACAATGTCCACTGGAAGACAGTTCGCAATACTTTACCATTCTCACAGTGACAAACCCTTTCCGCCACTCTACTTTATTTCCATACGCAGTAAACTTGTAAACATTCCTTGTTTGTAGAACTCATCCATCTTTTTATTAAGAACTGACCAATGAACCTTGCCCTAACAACATCCCTGGAATACTGCAGTTCCATAGCTTTACGTTCTCACAGTGTGACAAACCCTGTTCCCAACTCTACTTTATGTATAATACCGTACATTGTACATTCCTTGTTTTGTAGAAACTCATCCATATCTTTTTTTAAACTGACCAATAAACCTCTGCACATAACAACGGCCACGGGGAAGACAGTTCCATACTTTAAACCGTTCTCACAGTGACAAACCCTTTCCAACTCTACGTTATGTATCAATCCCATAACTTGTAATAACATCCTTGTTTTTAGAAACTCATCCAGCTTTTTATAACTGACCAATGACACCTGCCCATAACACGTCCACTGGGAAGACAGTTCCATAGCTTTATTTACCCGTTCTCACAGT
This sequence comes from Hymenochirus boettgeri, assembly GCA_019447015.1. Classification (NCBI taxonomy): domain Eukaryota; kingdom Metazoa; phylum Chordata; class Amphibia; order Anura; family Pipidae; genus Hymenochirus; species Hymenochirus boettgeri. Next base: position 10,511 of record JAACNH010001804.1, read on the forward strand.
GCAACCCTTTCCAACTCTACTTTATGTATCAAATAACCAGTAACTTGTAACCTTCCTTGTTTGTAGAAACTCATCCAGCGTTTTATTACTGACCACATGAACGCCATAACAACGTCCACTGGAAGCCCAGTTTTCCATAGCTTTAACCGTTCTCACAGTGACAACGCCTTTCCCCAACTGAACCCTAAACCTTTTAGATCTTCAGTTCTTAAGGGATGTCCCCGTGTCCTCTGACCTGTTCTATTGGTGACACCATGCCCCAGATAGTTATTGTATGGCCGTTAATGTTTTATACAAGTCATCCTATCCCCATCGCAAGCGCCTTTTTCCTCCAGTGTACCATAAATTGTAACTTTTCCAGTCTTTCTCATATTCAATCAGCTCCCCCAACTCCGCCTTATTAATTTAGTTGCCCTTCTCTGAACCCTTTCCATTTCAAAGATGTCCTTTTTTGTACACAGGATTCCAAGATTGCACTGGCAATATTCCAAATGAGGCCTTCCAATGCTTTGTAAAGAGGAGAATTACATTTTCCTCCTTGAATCCATACCTCTCTTTTTCCAAGACATACAGCTGGCTCTAAGCTGTTTCCCACTGGCACTGCTGCTACTTAAGTTTGTTATACACCAAAACTCCAGATCCGCCTTCCACAGGATTCACTTCACACAGAGCAATTTATAGTTCAGTAGCACAAGGATTTTTTAAGTCCAAAATGCATCACTTCCATTTATCAACATTGTCATCTCATCTGCCACTTAGCCAGCCCAATGTGACAATCTATCTAGATCCCCCTGTAACGATTGCACATCCTCTGATCTGAAGTTTTTTATGGTCGACCCAGTATTTGTGTCCGTCAGCAAACACAAAACCTTGCTGACAATACCCCACTTCCAAATCATTAATAGATTAAATAGAAGTGGACCCAACACGAACTTGTGGCCCCCCTTAGCCTTTAGTCCTATAATAGCACTCATTATTATAAGGGATAGTCAACCCCCTACTGTAAATATAAGGATTTAGTGAAGATCATGAGAGTTCTGTGTCTAGTATAAAGTTACAAGGACACAGACTGAGTTATACAGGGAACTCTGGTTTACCCTCCTTCGTATTATAAGGATATGTATCCCCTACTGTAAAGTTAAGAGATTTAGAAGTCCACGAGAAGTTTTCGGTTGTCTATATAAAGGTACCAGACACAGACTTAGTTTCCAGTGAACTCCTGGGTACCACTCATGTATTATAGGATAATTATCCTACTGTAATCTAAGGTTTAGAAGTCACTGAGAAGGTTCTGTGTCCTATATAAAGGTACCAGGCCACATACTGCGTTATACATCGAACTCTGGGTATCCAGGACTCTGTACTTATACAGGTATAATGGGTATACCCTACTGTAATTATAAGGATATTAGAAGTCATTGAGGAGGTCTGTGTTCTATAAAATAAAGGTACAAGGACAACTACGGAGTTAATACAGGAACTCTGGGTACCACTCATGCTATTTAAGGGATAATGTATCCCCGACTCTGTAATTTAGGATATAGACATCACTGAGAATTTCTGTGTCATATAAAGGTAACAAGGACACAGATGAGTTATAACAGGAACTCTGGGTACCACTCTAGGATTATAAGGGATAATGTTCCCCTACTGTAATTATAAGGATATTAGAAGTCACTGATAAGTTCTGTGTCTATTAAGGTACAAGGACACGACTGAGTTATACAGGACCTCTGGGTACCACACTCATGTATTATAAGGGATATGTATCCCTCCTCGTAAAATTTAAGGATATTTAGAAAAGTCCTGAGAAGTTTTCTGTGTCTATTAGAAGGTACAAGGACACAGACTGGTTATACAGGGAACTCTGGGTCCACTCAATGTATTATAAAGGGATATGTATCCCTACCTGTAATTATAAGGATAGTATGAAGTGTCACTGGAATTGCTGTGTCTATATAAACCGGTACAAGGACACAACTGTAAGTAATATCAGGGAACTCTGGGTAACACTCATTTATTATAAGGGATAATGTATCCCCTACGTAAATTACAATGATTTAGAAAGTCACTGAGGAGTTCTGTGTCTATATAAAGCGGACAAGGACACAGCTGAGTTTACAGGAACTCTGGGTAGCTACTCATGTATGATAAGGGATACTGTATCCCCTACTGTAAATTATAGATCTTAGAAGTCACTGAGGTAGTTCTGCTGTCTATATAAAGAGTAATCCAGACACAGACTGAGTTTCTACAGGGAACTCGGTACTACTCAATGTATTATAAGGGTAATGTATCCCCTACTGTAATTTAAAAGGATATTAGAAGTCACTGAGGAGTTCTGTGGTCCTATATAAATGTACAGGGGACACAGACTGAGTTATACAGGGAAGCTGGGTACCACTCCATGTATTATAAGGGATAATGTTCCCTACTGTAAATTTATAAGGATATTAGAAGGTCACTGAGCAGTTCTGTGTCTATATAAAGTCCAAGGACCCAGACTGAGTTATACAGGAACTCTGGGGTACCACGCATGTCTTATAAGGGGATAATGTATCCCCTACTGTAATTATAAGGATACAGAAGTCACTGAGGAGTTCTTGTGGTCATATAAGTTTTTTAAATTCTGGCAAACAGGACATAGTAAAAATATTCTTTTTTTTTTTTTCCCAATCATATAAAGGTAAATTCAGACACATTTGTAAAACAATTGTAATAATGTGGCCAAATATTTTAATTCCAAAAGTTTTTGTATGAATATAAAAGCAGTAGAGCTCTTTACAACTTGCTGGAATAATATTAAGAAAACCAAAATCTGTAAAACGAACATTTTACTCTCTGTTTCCAGGCCATTTTTCTAGCGAGAACAACAGCCAGAAAATCCCCTGCACAATACACACCCCATAGTATTGAAACTGATTGCTTCCATTTCCCTATTCATAGGGAACATATTTTAAGACGTTGGCCACATCTGAAAGAATATTCTTGCTCCAGGTTTAATGACAAATGATATTTACCTCTTTCTTGGTGTTGGGATCTATAACCCCCAAAAATCCCTCCGATGTAATAAAATATAATGGGAGGAAAAAGATGGCGCATGTTGTCCGTGTCTGATTAACAGCTGTCTAAATGGGGATAGAGAAGCGTAGGGCGTCAGTCCCACAACAACACCTGTAACCTCTAATCACGTATGGAACCTCCTCATAGGAATTCCCACAATACCAAGCTGTAACCTGATACACTCCGATACAAGTACAATGTCCTGTTTTTTTTTTTTTTTTACAAGGATCTACAAAGTATATTCACTATTTAATGAGTCCCCAAATGCACTGGAAGGAGAAAGTGAAATAAGATTTGAAACTATCAACAATGCTTTAATACCAGTCCACAGTCCCCCGCCCTCTGTTTTCCCTGATGTAGACATAATTGCAATTCCATGAACCAATTGGGGAACAGAGGTGCAAGGGGGATTCCCCTCCCTGAGTGTCGGCCCGTGACATAATCAGGGTCTTTTTGTAAGGTAGCTGTAGATCAGTGGCCTATAGGAGTATTTGGTTTCTTAGTTTTAATATTAAGCCATCCATATAAATCTAGAAGGAGATCCCAGATTTAACTAGGAGGCTGGGAATCGTTAGTCTAACATCCCTTGGGCAGGCAGGTTTGACCTCCCGTGAATCCTAAGGTCATATCGTCAATGATATGTTAGATGAACCAGGATGTGCCATTGCGATCCAATAAGGGTTCTTATTTTCATGGACCTCCCCAGAATGCATGGTAATAAATACAATACATTACAACCTTTGCCAGGACGTCTACACATCATCACAATATCACAGAGGGACTGATTACAATCCTTTCGGACTAATTCTATTTCTGGCGGACCAAGACTTGGGTTAACAGAAGGCAGGAATGATACTGTAACAGTTCTAGACTGCTGATCGTCGATACTGGATCTAAGGGGAGTTCCATCACAACATCATTAATTAATCGCTATGCGTTGAGCAAGCTTTAATGGTAGAGATAGACAATTCACACCGACGATTATTTCAGCTCTTCGCGTGTACCAGTGAATGAGATCTCTCGGTTGCCTGCTGAAGAAGCAGGCGTTTACCCTAGAAAATAGAAAATTTTGTTTAGATAAACCATCAGACAATGTGGATGGGTTTAGTCGTGTAAGGCAACCTTGAAGCGGAAATGTTAAGGTTCACTGAGGTGATGTCATGTAGCCTTGTCTGTGACCCTCATTAGAAGATGACAACCTGCAAATCTAAAGATATCTTCGGCCAATGCGGTGGGGATTTTCAGGGTAAGAGTTACAGAGCTGTTAGTTCTAATAAGATTGCCGTACGAGCGCTCGACATATGATAGCATAAGAAGTTTTATTAACTTTAGTTATCCTTTTAAATTGTGATTGTAGACTGGAGGCCACTTCCTAAATCAGAAACACAGTTGGACCTGGCAGACGACAACTGAATAACAATAATACTATAAATAATATAATAATGTTATGTAGATTAGTGTTAAGAGTTTTATTCCCCTCCATTTACCACACTCCTTCTTGCAGGCAGCAGGCAGATTCTCAATACCAACACGGCACAAAGCTTGTTAGATTCGTCTACCTACCTCCCATTTTTTCCTTGTTGTGTTGGCTTGGTAACAGGCATTATGTGTGTGGGAGCTGATAACCCAGAGGCCCCCCGTACAGGGTGCAAGTGTTGATGTTAATCAGGTTGCTCGGTGTATAGCTAATAATGTTCTAGTCTCTCTACCATAGTGTTAATGTGGTGGATATGTGAAGCATAGACCTGGCATTTTTTATTATATTATATAGTTATAATATAACGCAATGACACCATGTTCAGTCTCTAACATGATACGTGTACCTCCTCATCCATACCGGCGCGCCAGCCATGGGGAGAGGCATTAGGTCCAGATCCATGGACCTCAATACTTCGCCATTCTGCGTCGAGTGTAACCCGGAGGACTGCGGAGATAAAGGCTCAATGATGTGTGGTGTGTTACGCGATGAATTAAACTCATGTTTATTCTAATCAAGAGCAATGTCGCATTACCCGGGTACACAGATTAAGACGCCAAAGCCTCTGGTATGTAACAATAACTGACAAGTGATCAATCCCTAACAGGAAATAAACATGACAAACAACACTATTCACCAAGTAGCTATAAAAGCTAAGGGCACATCGCTAGTAAAATCAGGGTGATAGGAGAACATACCAATCAGCTCCCATGTGGCCTCCAATGGCTTCTCCATCATGAATGAATTGAAATGTCAGCTGGCCTCAGTCGGACGTTCAGGATCCATTCATTTTACAAAATAAACTCCACCGGTTACAGGGTTCTATAGTTAATGCTTAGTTTTATTGTTAACGCTTCCACCCTATTTAACATAACCAGTTTCCCATTGGTCTACCAGGGGCAATAACGCAATAAAAAGAGGAGATGCGGATACCCCGGGTCCATCGTCATAATCGCGTGCTGGATGAAGAGCCGGACAATCCTCCGCCTTGTGACATCGGGCTTATTATACTTCGAACTGAAATGGATACAAAATGGAAAATGCTTTTTGTGTATTTCTTTCAGAAAACAAAAGAGTGAAAAATAATGAGTGAAAACGGAAACATAAAATCTAGTGCACCATGACACTTTTTATAACGAACAGCATTGAGGCTGTAAGTCTCAAACCCATCTTCATGGGCCCATACAACACCAATTTCAAAGGATTGCACATTCATATGAGTGGTCTTTGTCCGATAAAAAAACTTCTAACAATGTCTAATTCAGGAATAAGGAAGAATTGGATGAAAAATGTCCAATCTGCCATAGAGCAGATTGACTATCGTCTCGGACGCCTGGGTGTATTGGCGGCATGAGTAAAGTGATCCCTTGCAGCGCTAAAGACACCCGAGTTCGATGTCCACCCATTGTGACACATCTGGCAAGGAGTTTGTATGTTCTCCCTGTGCTTGCGGTGGTTTTCCTTCCTCGTCGCGGGCACGATCCGGTTTCCATCCACAATCATAAGACATACTGATAGGTTGTATGTTGTCAAATACATGTGCTTAGATTGTAAGTCCTTTACAGGGCAGAGGGCCTGATGTCAATGTAAACATTTAATTGTAAAGTCGCTACGGAGGATGTTGCGCTATATAAATCCCAATAATAATATTAAAACATGTCCTTTTAAATTTAGAGCTTTACATTTCTTAGTGAATTTCTGTTTTAAAAGAGAGAATCTGATAAAAGCAAATAGCTACAACAAAGCAAACACAAAACCGTAAATCCCCGCTAGAACATGTCTGTTATCAACGACAGTCTCCATGGCGATCTGCTTTGCCGCGTCTAAGCACTTGGCCCTGAAGAAATAAATAAATGAAAAATATAAAGCTTATCACCAAGTAAAAATAACATGGACATAAAAGACGAAAAATGAAAAATGATGTGTTTAACTGCATGTCTGATATGGCATATACACACACAGCTATATACATACATACATATATCCAAATACAGAAGTCACCCAGACAATACAGACATTCAGCACACACACATACATTATACCACATACACACGACACTATATACATCACAGACATACATATATACAAACATACACAACATTCTTTCTTACACACACACCAGCCACTCCGTATATACTCGAGTATAAGTCGGGTACCCAGTTTTACTCAAAAAGAAGTACAGATACCAATTGTCCGTCGGTATAGTCGACGGTTAGAGTCTCCCCTCCGCCCGCTAGGAATAAAACCTATTTCTCCTGCCCGCCATCTTCTCACCCTGCCGACAACAAGCTACACGACTTACAGTACACTGCACTACTTTCCCTGTCACCCATCCTTCGCCCCTGCCTGGGGCCACTACACGTAACCCTCCTGACGCCCTGCACCCATCTTCATCACACCCTGCCACCACAAAAAAAAACAAAAACACAACAACCAAAAAAACAAAACAATCATGACCATCATCATCCCATAGAAATGACACCATGACCATCATCATCCCATAGAAAAGACACCATGATCATCATCATCCCGTAGACATGACACCATGACCATCCTCATCCCATTATCACGACACCATGACCATCCTCATCCCATGTACACAACACCATGACCATCATCATCCCATGTACACAACACCATGACCATCATCATCCCATAGAAATGACACCATGATCAACATCATCCCGTAGACACGACACCATGACCATCCTCATCCCATGTACACGACACCATGACCATCATCATCCCATGTACACAACAGCATGACCATCATCATCCCATGTACACGACACCATGACCATCATCATCGGTGTCATTTTCTATGGGAATGGCATGATGGTCTGGTTCGTGTACCATGGGATGAATGATGGTCATGCTGTTTTGTGTACACATGGGATGATGATGGTCATGTGTCGTGTACATGTGATGAGGAATGGTCATGGTGTCGTGTCTAACCGGGATGAGTTGATCATGGTGTCATTTCTTGGGATGATGATGGTCATGTGTTTGTGACATGGAGATGATGGTATGGTGTTGTGTACATTGGGATGAGATGGTCATGGTGTCCGTGATAATGGGATGAAGGATGGTCATGGTGTCATTCTAACGGGATGATTATGATCAGGTGTCTTTTCTATGAGATGATGAGGGTCCTGTTGGTGTCATTTCTATGGGATGAATGATGGTCATGGTGTTTGTGTACATGGGATGATTGATGGTCATGGTGTGTGTCACATGGGGATGATGATGGGTCATGGTGTCGTGATAATGGGATGAGATGGTCATGGTGGTCATGTCTACGGGATGATGATGATCATGGGTCATTTCTTATGGCGATGATGGTCATTGTGTCAGGTCTACGGGAATGAATGATGATACCATCCAGAACTACAGTATATGTATTAAAATACCAGTAATCTCATATATATAGTATCCACCGTACCAACCAGAACTACAGGAATCTGTATTAATACCAGTACTTTCTCCCTATTTAGTATCCCTGTACCAACAAACTACAGTATATGTATTAACCGTAATTCTCAATATTATATAGTATCCCTGTACCAACCAGAAATACAGTATATGTATTAAATAACGTCATTCTCAATTATTATATAGTATCCCTGTACCAACCATAGAACTACATATATGTCTTAATACCAGTAATTCTCAATATGATTTATGTTTATCAGAAACTTATCCAAGGCCTTTTAAGCTATTTAATGACTTGCCATTACCACATCTGCTGGAAGACAGTTCCACCAGTGTCACTTACCTTTCTACAACGTAAGAAAACTTTCCTAACCTGAAAGATGAAACTTCTTTTCTTCCACACGTTAAAGGATGTCCCCACATGTCTCTGATATGACCTATTAGTGTCCAATTCACCAGAGAGTTCATTGTATGGCCCATTAATATTTTGTATACGGTTATCATGGTCCCCAACGTCAAACGTCCTTCTCCAATGTAAACTCCTAATCTGCCCTCAATTCAGCCCCACTTTCCCCGTATGAATTTAGTTGCCGCTTCTCTTGAACTAGTTTCCATTTCCTGGATGTCCTTTTTGTTCAATTTGTATAGAGAAAGATACCTTCAGCACCCTGGGCACTAGCATGTGCCCTCGTTATTTCCATGGTGGTGCTGGTTCACTGGAACGTTCTGCCACGTCTCTAGGTTAAGATCAGGATAAAATGTGACCTGCACAATCCAATAGTGTCAAATGGTCCTTTACCCCCTTTAATTCAAAGTGAACAACCAAACGATAACGTTCGGGGGCCTATCCAACCCTTCATCCCCTTTTGTGTTGCTCATCCAGACTGGTTTTGCTCAGCTCGGTTTCACCCCCCCTCCTGACTATCTGAACTATCGTATTATTTGAGATTGGGGGGGGGGGGGGGACCAGAGGAAGGCAAAAAAAACCCCACCACATTTATGAAGGGGACAAAATTCCTTCCTGAATCGAAGTGACAAGTGTAATTTCCCTGATCAACTCTATTTTCTGTATCATACCAGTACCATTGTCACATTCCTTGTTTAGAAACCCAAATCCAGCTTTATATCTAAACTTACCAATGAACCTGCCATATACACCGTCCACTGGAAGACAGTGTCCATAGCTTTAACCGTTCTCCACGTGAAAACCCTTTTCCCAACTCACTTTTATGTATCAATCCCCGTAACTTTTAACATTCCTTGTTTGCAAACTCATCGAGCTTTTTATTAAACTGACCAATGAACACTGCCATAACAATGTCCACTGGAAGACAGTTCGCAATACTTTACCATTCTCACAGTGACAAACCCTTTCCGCCACTCTACTTTATTTCCATACGCAGTAAACTTGTAAACATTCCTTGTTTGTAGAACTCATCCATCTTTTTATTAAGAACTGACCAATGAACCTTGCCCTAACAACATCCCTGGAATACTGCAGTTCCATAGCTTTACGTTCTCACAGTGTGACAAACCCTGTTCCCAACTCTACTTTATGTATAATACCGTACATTGTACATTCCTTGTTTTGTAGAAACTCATCCATATCTTTTTTTAAACTGACCAATAAACCTCTGCACATAACAACGGCCACGGGGAAGACAGTTCCATACTTTAAACCGTTCTCACAGTGACAAACCCTTTCCAACTCTACGTTATGTATCAATCCCATAACTTGTAATAACATCCTTGTTTTTAGAAACTCATCCAGCTTTTTATAACTGACCAATGACACCTGCCCATAACACGTCCACTGGGAAGACAGTTCCATAGCTTTATTTACCCGTTCTCACAGTGCAACCCTTTCCAACTCTACTTTATGTATCAAATAACCAGTAACTTGTAACCTTCCTTGTTTGTAGAAACTCATCCAGCGTTTTATTACTGACCACATGAACGCCATAACAACGTCCACTGGAAGCCCAGTTTTCCATAGCTTTAACCGTTCTCACAGTGACAACGCCTTTCCCCAACTGAACCCTAAACCTTTTAGATCTTCAGTTCTTAAGGGATGTCCCCGTGTCCTCTGACCTGTTCTATTGGTGACACCATGCCCCAGATAGTTATTGTATGGCCGTTAATGTTTTATACAAGTCATCCTATCCCCATCGCAAGCGCCTTTTTCCTCCAGTGTACCATAAATTGTAACTTTTCCAGTCTTTCTCATATTCAATCAGCTCCCCCAACTCCGCCTTATTAATTTAGTTGCCCTTCTCTGAACCCTTTCCATTTCAAAGATGTCCTTTTTTGTACACAGGATTCCAAGATTGCACTGGCAATATTCCAAATGAGGCCTTCCAATGCTTTGTAAAGAGGAGAATTACATTTTCCTCCTTGAATCCATACCTCTCTTTTTCCAAGACATACAGCTGGCTCTAAGCTGTTTCCCACTGGCACTGCTGCTACTTAAGTTTGTTATACACCAAAACTCCAGATCCGCCTTCCACAGGATTCACTTCACACAGAGCAATTTATAGTTCAGTAGCACAAGGATTTTTTAAGTCCAAAATGCATCACTTCCATTTATCAACATTGTCATCTCATCTGCCACTTAGCCAGCCCAATGTGACAATCTATCTAGATCCCCCTGTAACGATTGCACATCCTCTGATCTGAAGTTTTTTATGGTCGACCCAGTATTTGTGTCCGTCAGCAAACACAAAACCTTGCTGACAATACCCCACTTCCAAATCATTAATAGATTAAATAGAAGTGGACCCAACACGAACTTGTGGCCCCCCTTAGCCTTTAGTCCTATAATAGCACTCATTATTATAAGGGATAGTCAACCCCCTACTGTAAATATAAGGATTTAGTGAAGATCATGAGAGTTCTGTGTCTAGTATAAAGTTACAAGGACACAGACTGAGTTATACAGGGAACTCTGGTTTACCCTCCTTCGTATTATAAGGATATGTATCCCCTACTGTAAAGTTAAGAGATTTAGAAGTCCACGAGAAGTTTTCGGTTGTCTATATAAAGGTACCAGACACAGACTTAGTTTCCAGTGAACTCCTGGGTACCACTCATGTATTATAGGATAATTATCCTACTGTAATCTAAGGTTTAGAAGTCACTGAGAAGGTTCTGTGTCCTATATAAAGGTACCAGGCCACATACTGCGTTATACATCGAACTCTGGGTATCCAGGACTCTGTACTTATACAGGTATAATGGGTATACCCTACTGTAATTATAAGGATATTAGAAGTCATTGAGGAGGTCTGTGTTCTATAAAATAAAGGTACAAGGACAACTACGGAGTTAATACAGGAACTCTGGGTACCACTCATGCTATTTAAGGGATAATGTATCCCCGACTCTGTAATTTAGGATATAGACATCACTGAGAATTTCTGTGTCATATAAAGGTAACAAGGACACAGATGAGTTATAACAGGAACTCTGGGTACCACTCTAGGATTATAAGGGATAATGTTCCCCTACTGTAATTATAAGGATATTAGAAGTCACTGATAAGTTCTGTGTCTATTAAGGTACAAGGACACGACTGAGTTATACAGGACCTCTGGGTACCACACTCATGTATTATAAGGGATATGTATCCCTCCTCGTAAAATTTAAGGATATTTAGAAAAGTCCTGAGAAGTTTTCTGTGTCTATTAGAAGGTACAAGGACACAGACTGGTTATACAGGGAACTCTGGGTCCACTCAATGTATTATAAAGGGATATGTATCCCTACCTGTAATTATAAGGATAGTATGAAGTGTCACTGGAATTGCTGTGTCTATATAAACCGGTACAAGGACACAACTGTAAGTAATATCAGGGAACTCTGGGTAACACTCATTTATTATAAGGGATAATGTATCCCCTACGTAAATTACAATGATTTAGAAAGTCACTGAGGAGTTCTGTGTCTATATAAAGCGGACAAGGACACAGCTGAGTTTACAGGAACTCTGGGTAGCTACTCATGTATGATAAGGGATACTGTATCCCCTACTGTAAATTATAGATCTTAGAAGTCACTGAGGTAGTTCTGCTGTCTATATAAAGAGTAATCCAGACACAGACTGAGTTTCTACAGGGAACTCGGTACTACTCAATGTATTATAAGGGTAATGTATCCCCTACTGTAATTTAAAAGGATATTAGAAGTCACTGAGGAGTTCTGTGGTCCTATATAAATGTACAGGGGACACAGACTGAGTTATACAGGGAAGCTGGGTACCACTCCATGTATTATAAGGGATAATGTTCCCTACTGTAAATTTATAAGGATATTAGAAGGTCACTGAGCAGTTCTGTGTCTATATAAAGTCCAAGGACCCAGACTGAGTTATACAGGAACTCTGGGGTACCACGCATGTCTTATAAGGGGATAATGTATCCCCTACTGTAATTATAAGGATACAGAAGTCACTGAGGAGTTCTTGTGGTCATATAAGTTTTTTAAATTCTGGCAAACAGGACATAGTAAAAATATTCTTTTTTTTTTTTTCCCAATCATATAAAGGTAAATTCAGACACATTTGTAAAACAATTGTAATAATGTGGCCAAATATTTTAATTCCAAAAGTTTTTGTATGAATATAAAAGCAGTAGAGCTCTTTACAACTTGCTGGAATAATATTAAGAAAACCAAAATCTGTAAAACGAACATTTTACTCTCTGTTTCCAGGCCATTTTTCTAGCGAGAACAACAGCCAGAAAATCCCCTGCACAATACACACCCCATAGTATTGAAACTGATTGCTTCCATTTCCCTATTCATAGGGAACATATTTTAAGACGTTGGCCACATCTGAAAGAATATTCTTGCTCCAGGTTTAATGACAAATGATATTTACCTCTTTCTTGGTGTTGGGATCTATAACCCCCAAAAATCCCTCCGATGTAATAAAATATAATGGGAGGAAAAAGATGGCGCATGTTGTCCGTGTCTGATTAACAGCTGTCTAAATGGGGATAGAGAAGCGTAGGGCGTCAGTCCCACAACAACACCTGTAACCTCTAATCACGTATGGAACCTCCTCATAGGAATTCCCACAATACCAAGCTGTAACCTGATACACTCCGATACAAGTACAATGTCCTGTTTTTTTTTTTTTTTTACAAGGATCTACAAAGTATATTCACTATTTAATGAGTCCCCAAATGCACTGGAAGGAGAAAGTGAAATAAGATTTGAAACTATCAACAATGCTTTAATACCAGTCCACAGTCCCCCGCCCTCTGTTTTCCCTGATGTAGACATAATTGCAATTCCATGAACCAATTGGGGAACAGAGGTGCAAGGGGGATTCCCCTCCCTGAGTGTCGGCCCGTGACATAATCAGGGTCTTTTTGTAAGGTAGCTGTAGATCAGTGGCCTATAGGAGTATTTGGTTTCTTAGTTTTAATATTAAGCCATCCATATAAATCTAGAAGGAGATCCCAGATTTAACTAGGAGGCTGGGAATCGTTAGTCTAACATCCCTTGGGCAGGCAGGTTTGACCTCCCGTGAATCCTAAGGTCATATCGTCAATGATATGTTAGATGAACCAGGATGTGCCATTGCGATCCAATAAGGGTTCTTATTTTCATGGACCTCCCCAGAATGCATGGTAATAAATACAATACATTACAACCTTTGCCAGGACGTCTACACATCATCACAATATCACAGAGGGACTGATTACAATCCTTTCGGACTAATTCTATTTCTGGCGGACCAAGACTTGGGTTAACAGAAGGCAGGAATGATACTGTAACAGTTCTAGACTGCTGATCGTCGATACTGGATCTAAGGGGAGTTCCATCACAACATCATTAATTAATCGCTATGCGTTGAGCAAGCTTTAATGGTAGAGATAGACAATTCACACCGACGATTATTTCAGCTCTTCGCGTGTACCAGTGAATGAGATCTCTCGGTTGCCTGCTGAAGAAGCAGGCGTTTACCCTAGAAAATAGAAAATTTTGTTTAGATAAACCATCAGACAATGTGGATGGGTTTAGTCGTGTAAGGCAACCTTGAAGCGGAAATGTTAAGGTTCACTGAGGTGATGTCATGTAGCCTTGTCTGTGACCCTCATTAGAAGATGACAACCTGCAAATCTAAAGATATCTTCGGCCAATGCGGTGGGGATTTTCAGGGTAAGAGTTACAGAGCTGTTAGTTCTAATAAGATTGCCGTACGAGCGCTCGACATATGATAGCATAAGAAGTTTTATTAACTTTAGTTATCCTTTTAAATTGTGATTGTAGACTGGAGGCCACTTCCTAAATCAGAAACACAGTTGGACCTGGCAGACGACAACTGAATAACAATAATACTATAAATAATATAATAATGTTATGTAGATTAGTGTTAAGAGTTTTATTCCCCTCCATTTACCACACTCCTTCTTGCAGGCAGCAGGCAGATTCTCAATACCAACACGGCACAAAGCTTGTTAGATTCGTCTACCTACCTCCCATTTTTTCCTTGTTGTGTTGGCTTGGTAACAGGCATTATGTGTGTGGGAGCTGATAACCCAGAGGCCCCCCGTACAGGGTGCAAGTGTTGATGTTAATCAGGTTGCTCGGTGTATAGCTAATAATGTTCTAGTCTCTCTACCATAGTGTTAATGTGGTGGATATGTGAAGCATAGACCTGGCATTTTTTATTATATTATATAGTTATAATATAACGCAATGACACCATGTTCAGTCTCTAACATGATACGTGTACCTCCTCATCCATACCGGCGCGCCAGCCATGGGGAGAGGCATTAGGTCCAGATCCATGGACCTCAATACTTCGCCATTCTGCGTCGAGTGTAACCCGGAGGACTGCGGAGATAAAGGCTCAATGATGTGTGGTGTGTTACGCGATGAATTAAACTCATGTTTATTCTAATCAAGAGCAATGTCGCATTACCCGGGTACACAGATTAAGACGCCAAAGCCTCTGGTATGTAACAATAACTGACAAGTGATCAATCCCTAACAGGAAATAAACATGACAAACAACACTATTCACCAAGTAGCTATAAAAGCTAAGGGCACATCGCTAGTAAAATCAGGGTGATAGGAGAACATACCAATCAGCTCCCATGTGGCCTCCAATGGCTTCTCCATCATGAATGAATTGAAATGTCAGCTGGCCTCAGTCGGACGTTCAGGATCCATTCATTTTACAAAATAAACTCCACCGGTTACAGGGTTCTATAGTTAATGCTTAGTTTTATTGTTAACGCTTCCACCCTATTTAACATAACCAGTTTCCCATTGGTCTACCAGGGGCAATAACGCAATAAAAAGAGGAGATGCGGATACCCCGGGTCCATCGTCATAATCGCGTGCTGGATGAAGAGCCGGACAATCCTCCGCCTTGTGACATCGGGCTTATTATACTTCGAACTGAAATGGATACAAAATGGAAAATGCTTTTTGTGTATTTCTTTCAGAAAACAAAAGAGTGAAAAATAATGAGTGAAAACGGAAACATAAAATCTAGTGCACCATGACACTTTTTATAACGAACAGCATTGAGGCTGTAAGTCTCAAACCCATCTTCATGGGCCCATACAACACCAATTTCAAAGGATTGCACATTCATATGAGTGGTCTTTGTCCGATAAAAAAACTTCTAACAATGTCTAATTCAGGAATAAGGAAGAATTGGATGAAAAATGTCCAATCTGCCATAGAGCAGATTGACTATCGTCTCGGACGCCTGGGTGTATTGGCGGCATGAGTAAAGTGATCCCTTGCAGCGCTAAAGACACCCGAGTTCGATGTCCACCCATTGTGACACATCTGGCAAGGAGTTTGTATGTTCTCCCTGTGCTTGCGGTGGTTTTCCTTCCTCGTCGCGGGCACGATCCGGTTTCCATCCACAATCATAAGACATACTGATAGGTTGTATGTTGTCAAATACATGTGCTTAGATTGTAAGTCCTTTACAGGGCAGAGGGCCTGATGTCAATGTAAACATTTAATTGTAAAGTCGCTACGGAGGATGTTGCGCTATATAAATCCCAATAATAATATTAAAACATGTCCTTTTAAATTTAGAGCTTTACATTTCTTAGTGAATTTCTGTTTTAAAAGAGAGAATCTGATAAAAGCAAATAGCTACAACAAAGCAAACACAAAACCGTAAATCCCCGCTAGAACATGTCTGTTATCAACGACAGTCTCCATGGCGATCTGCTTTGCCGCGTCTAAGCACTTGGCCCTGAAGAAATAAATAAATGAAAAATATAAAGCTTATCACCAAGTAAAAATAACATGGACATAAAAGACGAAAAATGAAAAATGATGTGTTTAACTGCATGTCTGATATGGCATATACACACACAGCTATATACATACATACATATATCCAAATACAGAAGTCACCCAGACAATACAGACATTCAGCACACACACATACATTATACCACATACACACGACACTATATACATCACAGACATACATATATACAAACATACACAACATTCTTTCTTACACACACACCAGCCACTCCGTATATACTCGAGTATAAGTCGGGTACCCAGTTTTACTCAAAAAGAAGTACAGATACCAATTGTCCGTCGGTATAGTCGACGGTTAGAGTCTCCCCTCCGCCCGCTAGGAATAAAACCTATTTCTCCTGCCCGCCATCTTCTCACCCTGCCGACAACAAGCTACACGACTTACAGTACACTGCACTACTTTCCCTGTCACCCATCCTTCGCCCCTGCCTGGGGCCACTACACGTAACCCTCCTGACGCCCTGCACCCATCTTCATCACACCCTGCCACCACAAAAAAAAACAAAAACACAACAACCAAAAAAACAAAACAATCAATGACCATCATCATCCCGTAGACATGACACCATGACCATCCTCATCCATTATCACGACACCATGACCATCATCATCCCATGTACACGACACCATGATCATCATCATCCCGTAGACACGACACCATGACATCATCATCCCGTAGACACGACACCATGACCATCATCATCCCATGTACACGACACCATGACCATCATCATCCCATGTACACAACACCATGACCATCATCATCCCATGTACACGACACCATGACCATCATCATCCCATAGAAATGACACCATGACCATCATCATCCCGTAGACATGACACCATGACCATCCTCATCCCATTATCACGACACCATGACCATCATCATCCCATGTACACGACACCATGATCATCATCATCCCATGTACACGACACCATGACCATCATCATCCCATAGACACGACACCATGACCATCATCATCCCATGTACACGACACATGACCATCATCCCATGTACACGACACATGACCATCATCCCATGTACACGACACCATGACCATCATCATCCCATAGACACAACACCATGACCATCATCATCCCATAGACACAACACCATGACCATCCTCATCCCATGTACACGACACCATGGACATCCTCATCCCATTACACACACCAGACATCATCATCCATGTACACGACACCAGGACCAGATCATCATCCCATGTACACGGACACATGACATCATCATCCCATGTACACGACACATGACCACATATCCCCCCCCACCCTGTACACGACACTCATGACCATCAGTCATCCCATGTACACGACACATGGACATCATCATCCCATGTACACGACACCATGACCATCATCATCCCATGTACCAAACACCATGACCATATCATACCTGTACACGACACCATGACCATCATCATACCCAGGTACACGGGGACACCATGACCATCATCATCCCTGTACACGACACCATGACCATCAATACTCCCATAAAATGAACACCATGACCATCATCATCCCATGTACACAACACAAGACCAATCATCCCGATATTTGGAAATTACACCATGAATCTCATCATCCCGTTTAGGACACGACACCATGACCATTATCATCCCAAGACACAACACCCATGGACCATCATCATCCATAGGACCAACACATGACATCTTCATACCATAGGAAATGAACAATGATATCACATCCCGTAGAAACGACCCATGACCATCTCAACATGTACATGACTAGTCCCTGTATTACTCAGTCGTGGCCTTGTACAGTCTATAGAACAGAACTCTCAGTGACTTCTAATATTCCTTTTAATGTACAGTAGGGGACTAACATTATACCTTATAATACATGAGTAGTACCAGAGTTCCTGTATAACTCAGTCTGTGTCCTTGTCCTTTTTAAGACACAGAACTCCTCAGTGACTTCTAATATCCTTATAATTACAGTTAGGGGATACATTTCCTTATAATAGATGAGTAGTACCCAGAGTTCCCTGTATAACTCAGTCGGTGTACTTGTACCTTATATAGACACAGAACTCCTCAGTGCTTCTAATATCCTTAATTTTTACAGAGGGGATACATTTATCCTATAATACAGGAGTGGTACCCCGAGTTCCCTGTATAATCAGTTCGGTGTCCTTGTACCTTATATAGACAGCAGAACTTCTCAGCTGACTTCTAATATCCTTATAATGTACAGTAGGAGGGGTAGGGGATTACATATCCCTATAAACATGAGTGGTACCCAGATTTCCCTGTATAAAACTCAGTCTGTGTCTTGTACCTTGATCTAGAACAGAATTCGCAGTGACTTATAATATCCTTATAATTACATAGGGGAGGATACATTATCCTTATAATAATGAGTGGTACCCAGAGTTCCCTGTATAACTCGTCTGTGTCCTTGTTACCTTTATATAGACACAGAACCCTTCTCAGTGGACTTCTAATATCCTTATAATTTACAGTGGGGATACATTAGCCCTTATAATACATGAGTGGTACCCAGAGTTCCCTGTATAAATCAGTCTGTGTCCTGTTACTTTAATAGACACAGAACTTCTCAGTGACTTCAATATCCTTTATAATCTTACAGTCGGGGGAACATTATCACTAGAATACATGAGTGGTACCCGAGGTTCCCGGTATAACTCAGTCTGTGTCCTTGTACCTGATATAGACACAGACCTCTCAATGGCTTTCTATATTCCATGATAATTACAAGTAGGGTATACATTATCCTTATAATACATTGCGTGGTACACAGAGTCGCTGTCTACTCAGTTGTGCCTTGTACCTTTATTATAGACCACAGAATTCTCAGTGACTTATAATATCCTTTAATTTACAGTAGGGGTACATATCCTTTATAATACATGAGTGGTAGCCCAGGAGTTCCATGTTAACTCAGGTTGTGTCCTTGTAATTTATATAGACACAGAACTCTCAGTGATTCTAATATCCTTATAATTTACAGTAGGGGATACATTATCCTGTAAATACAGAGTTGGGTATCCAGGTTCCTGTTTATTTACTCAGTCTGTGTCCTTGTACAACTTTATATAGACACAGAATTCTCGGACTTCTAATTTCTTATAATTACAGTAGGGGGATTATCCCTTAATATGAGTGACTATTATAGACTAAAGTGCAAGTGGGGGCCACAAGGTTCTGTGTTGGGTCACTTATATTTAATCTATAATGATTTGGAAGTGGGTATTGTCAGGCAAGGTTCTGTGTTTGTCTGACGACACAACTTTGTCGACCATTAACTAAAAAACTCAGCGGATTGTGCAATCGTTACAGGGGGGATTAGATAGATTTGTCAATTTGGGCTGCTAAGTGGCAGATGAGATTTCAATGTTGATAAATGGAAGTGATTTGCATTTTTGGACTTAAAAAAATCTTGTGCTACTTCTACTATAAATTGCTTCTGTGTAAGGGAACCTGTTGCGAAAGGGATCTTGGAGTTTGGTGGGATAACCAACGTAAAGGTGATAGCACAGCATTGCAGTGGAAGGGCAACAGCTAGAGCCAGCATGATTGTTTGTATAAAGAGCGGTAGGATTCAAGGGAGGAAAAGTAATTCTCCTCTTACAAAGGCTTGGTAAGGTCATTTGGAAATATGCAGTGCAATCTTGGAATCTGTGTAACAAAAAGGACATCTTTGAAATGGAAAGGGTTAGAAAGGGCAAACTAAATAATAAGGGGATTGTGGGAGCTTTTGAATTGAAGAAAGACTGGAAAAGTTACAATTATGTACACTGGGAAAAGGCGCTTGCGTTGGGGGATATGATTACTGTGTTATAAATCATTTTACCGGGCATACAATAAACTATCTGGGCATTGTTCCAATAGAACATGTCAGAGGACACGTGACATCCCTTAAGACTGAAGATAAAGGTTTAGGGTCAGTTGGGAAAGGGTTGTCACTGTGAGAACGGTTTAAAGCTATGGAAACGGTCTTAGTGGACGTTTGTAGGCAGGTCATTGGTAGTTTAATAAAAAGCTGGATGAGTTTCTACAAAACAAGGAAATGTTACAAGTCTGGTTACTTGCTACCATAATAGCGAGTTGGGAAGGGTTTTGTCACGTAGAGAACGGTAAAGCGATGGAACTGTCTCAGTGGACGGTTGTTTAGGCGGTATTGTTCAGTTAATAAAAAGCTGGATGAGTTTCTACAACAAGGATGTTACAGTTACTGGATTGAGACATAAAGTAGAGTTGGGAAAGGGTTGTCACTGTGAGAACGGTAAAGTATGGAATGTCTTCCAGTGGACGTTGGTTATTGCAGTTAGTGGTCAGTTTAATAAAAAGCTGGATGAGTTTCTACAAAAAAGGAATGTTACACGTAATGGTATTGATACATAACGTAGAGTTGGAAGGTTTGCATGTGAGAACGGTAAGCTATGGAACGTCTTCCAGTGGATGTTGTTATGGCAGTGGTTCATTGGTCAGTTTAATAAAAAAGCTGGAGATTGTTCTACAAACAAGGAATGTACAAGTTACTGGTATTGATACATAAAGTAGAGTGGGAAAGGGTTTTTGTCACGGTGAGAATGGTAAAGCTATGGAAAGGTCTTCCAGTGGACATTGTTATGGCAGGTTAATGGTCATTTAATTAAAAAGCGCGAGAGTTTCGGCAAAAAAAGGAATGTTACATTTACTGGGATGAACATAAAGTAGAGTTGGGAAAGGGTTTTGTCACTTGAGAACGGTAAAGCTTAGGAACTGTTTTGCAGGGCGTTGTTATGGCAGGTTCATTGGTCAGTTTAATATAAAGCTGGATGAGTTTTCTACAAACAAGGAATGGTTACAAGTTACTGTAATTGATGATACATAAAATAGAGTTGATCCAGGGAAATTTCCCAATTGTCCCTTGATTAGGAAGGAATTTTGTCCCATTGCATAAATTTGGTGGGGAGTTTTTTTGCTTCCTCTGGATCAATCTAAATATACAGATAGTCAGATTAGTCGGAAGGGGAAGGGGAAACCGAGCTGAGCAAAACCAAGTACTGGATGAAGGCCCCAACAAAAGGATGAAGCGTGGATAGGCCAACCGAAACGTAGCGTTTGGTTGTGTGCACTTTGCTGAATAAAGGGTACGGACCCTTTGCACTATTGGAGTGTGTGGGGTCATTCATTCTTATATGATCGTACCAGGACGTGGTAGAACGTTCCAGTGACCAGCCCACCAGGAAAACTAACTAGAGGCACATGCTAGTTGCCCCGGGTTGCAGTAATTCTTTCTCTATACAAATTTGGAACACAAAAAGGGAAATTCAGGGAATGGAAACAGTTAAGAGAAGGCAAACTAAATAATAAGGGAAAGATGGGGCTTGAATTTGACTATGAGGCAGATTAGGACTGTTTACATTGGAGGAAGCGAGTTTGAGGGGGACATGATAACGTATACAAATCTATTAATGGGCCATACAATGAACTCTCTGGTGCATTGTGTCACTAATAGGTCAGTCAGAGGGACAGTGGACATCTTTTAACGTTGGAAGCAAAGAAGTTCATCTTCAGGTTAGGACGTTTGTCTTACCGTGAGAAGCGGGACACTGTGGACCTGTCTTCAGCAGATTGTGGTATGGAAGTTCCTTAAATAGCTTAAAAGGCCTGGAAAGTTTCTAAAATAATAAATTGAGAATACTGGTTTAATACCTTACTGTAGTTCTGGTTGGTACAGGGATACTATATAATATTGAGAATTACTGTGATAATACCTATACTGATTTTGGTTGGTACAGGAGATCTATATAAGTATTGAGAATGCTGGTTTAATACATATACTGTAGTCTGGTTGGTACAGGGGATTAACGATATAATATTGGGCATTTACTGTATTAATAAATATACTGTAGTTTGGTTGGTACGGGGAGATACATCTAATATGAGGAATTACTGATATTAATACAATACGGTAGTTCTGGCTGGGTATCTGAATCATCCGTAGACCTGGACACCATGACCATCATCATCCCATAGAAATGACACCTGATCATGACTATCCCGTAGACATGACACCATGACCCATCCTCATCCCATTATCACGACACCATGACCATATAATCCCAGTAAAAAAACACCCTGGACATAATCATCCCATGTACCCAACACCATGACATCATCACCATAGAAATGGACACCATGACCATCTCATCCCATAGAAAAGACCCATGACATCCATCATCCGTAGGACATGACACATGACCATCCCTATCCCATTATCACGAACCATGACCATCCTCAGCCCAGTACAAACACCATGACCATCATATCCCATGTAACACAACCCATGACAATCATATCCCATAGAAATGGACACCTGATTCAACATTCATCCCGGAGAACGAACACCATGACCATCCTCATCCATGTACACGACACCAGACCATCATCATCCATGTACACAACAGCATGACCATCATCATCCATGTAAAGACACATGACCATCATCATCAATAGAAATGAAACCATGACCATCATCCTCCAGTTAGACATGACACCATGACATCATCATCCCTATCACGACACATGAACCACACATCCATGTACACGGGGACACCATGATCATCTCTCCGTAGACACGACACCAGACATCATCATCCCGTCGACACGGGACACCTGACCATCATCATCCCCTGTCACGACACATGACCTCATCATCCATGTACAACAACCAGACCATTCATCAGACCATGTGTACACGACACCATGACCATTCATCATCCCATAGAATGCACACCAGTGGCCATCATCATTCCCGTAGCATGCGACACCATGACCATCTCATCCCATTATCCCGAACCAGACCATCATCATCCCATGTACACGACACCAGGATCATCATCCTCCCATGTACACGACACCATCTGACCATCATCATCCATAGACACGGACACCAGACCATTTTTCATCATACCCATGTACACGACACATGACATCAATCCCATGTACACGACCAATGACCATCATCCCATTTGTACCGACACATGACCATCATCCCATGTACACCGGACCCGACTCAGCATCCCATAGACAAAAAACCATGACCATAATCATCCAGAGACACACACCATGCCATCCTACTACCATGTACACGAACCATGACATCCTCATCCAGGTACACGACACCATGCCATATCATCCATGTACACCGACACCAGACCATATTCATCCCTGTACACGACAACAGACCATCATCATCCATGTACACGACACCAGGACCATCATCATCCATGTACACGACACCATGACCATTATCATCCATTGGACACGACCCATGGACCTCTATCATCCGCCATGTTACCGGACACCATGACCATCCATTCATCCATGTAACACAACACATGACATCATCATCCCATTACACGACACCATGACCACCATCTCATCCCTGTAAACGAACCCATGAACATCATAATCCCATGTACACGACACCATGACCATATCATCCCATAGAAAGAAATGAACCATGCCATCATCATCCCTGTACACAACACCATGACATCTCATCCAATAGAAATTACACATGATCATATCATCCCGTAGGACACGGGGACACATGGACCATATTCATCCCATAGACACAACACATGACCATCCATCCATCCCATAGACAAACACCATGACATCTTCATCCCATAGAAAGACACCATGATCATCATCATCCAGTAGACAGCGACACCATGACCCATCCTCAACCCATGTAATGACAGCATGACCCATTTATCATCCCATTTACACGACACCCATAACCATCCTCATCCCATGTACACAACAGCATGACATCATCATCCCCAGGGACACACACCATGACTCCCATCCAATGGTACACCAACACCCATGACTCTCATTCCATGAACATGATACCATTGACTCATCATCATCCCAGGTACACACCCAGCATGACCATCATATCCATGTTACACAACAGCATGACAATCCTCATCCCATGTACACGACACCAGGGCCATCATCATCCCGTAAGACATGCACACCATGACAATCATTCATCCCATGAAATGACATCAAGGCCATCATCCCTCCATAGACATGACATCAAGGCCATCATCCCTATAGAAATGAAACCATGGCTATCATCAGCCGTAGGAACGACACCATGACAATCATATCCATAGAAATGACCTCATGACATCATGATCCATGTACACCAAACACCAGGACCATCATCATCCCATAGAAATTTACACCATGATCGTCATCATCCGTAGACACAACACAATGACCATCATCATCCTACTGTACACAACACATGACCTTCATTCCATAGAATTTACACCATGATTCATCATATCCATAGACACGACACCATGACCATCCATACTCCCATGTTACACAACACAATGAACATTATCATCCCATAGAAAATTACTACCATGATCATAATCACCCGTAGACACGGACACCCAGACCATCATTCATCCGTAGACCCGACACCAGACATCATCATCCAATGTTACACACAACACCTAGACCATCATCATCCCATGTACACAACACATGACCATCTTCTCCATAGAAAGACACCATGATCATCATCATCCGTAGACACGCACAATGACCACCTCATCCCATGTACAGGACACCATGACCCTCATCATCCATGTACCGTACACCCATGACCATCATCATCCCATGAAATGGACACCATGACCACACATCATCCCATGTACACAACCACCAATTGACCCATCATCAATCCCATTAGGAAATTACACCATGTCATCTCATCACCGTTAGTCACACGACACCATGACCATCATCTATCCCATGTACACAACCCATGACTATACATCCATAGAAATTACACCTGCATCATCCTAGACCATGACCATCTCCCGGTAAACACGACAACCAGTGCACATCATTCATCCGTCCCGTACAGCGAAACCATGACCCATACATCATCCCATTAGCCCAAGTCTAGCGAATGACACATGCTTCATCATCATCCCTCGGACAGTGACACCATGACCAACATCGATTCCATCGTACACGACACCCAGCCTCATATCATTAGAACCAGACCATCAATCCAGGTACACGATCCCATTGGAACATGCATAATCCCATGACAACGACACCATGACACAGATCATCCCCTATGTACACCAAACACCATTGACCAATCATCATCCATAGGGACACAACACACCATGACCCAGATCAATCCAAGGACACAACACCATGACATCATCATCCCGATACACATACACCTGATCATCATCCCATGATGACCAGCTCTCATCATCCCTAGACACGACACCATGACCCATCCTCACCCATGTACAGCATCAGCTATCACCACTGTACCACATCATCCTCATCCATGCTACCGCTAGCACACACAACCATGACCACTAACCATACCATTCAACCAGCCATCGTCATCAAGGACACACATGACCATCCCTCATCCCATGACAGGACAATCCATGAATCATCATCAAGTGACATGAACATCACATCCCATTGTACATGATACCATGACCATTCATCATCCCAGTGTAACCAACAGCTATGACCATCACATCCCATGTACACAAACATGCCATGACCATCAAATCATCCCATGTACAACGACACCAATGGCCATCATCATCCCGTGACATGACAACCATGACCAATTCAGCACCAT
>JAACNH010001804.1:39816-56456 GCA_019447015.1 Hymenochirus boettgeri
TACTGCCTCACTGTCCCAGAGAATAAGGTAGGAGCTGCCCTACTGCCCCACTGTCCCAAAGAATAAGGTAGGAGCTGCCCTACTGCCTCAATGTCCCAGAGAATAAGGTAGGAGCTGCCCTACTGCCTCACTGTCCCAGAGAATAAGGTAGGAGCTGCCCTACTGCCTCAATGTCCCAGAGAATAAGGTAGGAGCTGCCCTACTGCCTCAATGTCCCAGAGAATAAGGTAGGAGCTGCCTACTGCTTCACTGTCCCAGAGAATAAGGTAGGAGCTGCCCTACTGCTTCACTGTCCCAGAGAATAAGGTAGGAGCTGCTCTACTTCTTGTCCCCTGAGGGTAGTGGAGCAGTAGGGTAGAAAAATTGCCATTTGTCACTTATGTTATTCCTGCTGGAGATAAGACCGTTTGTTTGGCTTTCCCAGTGGGTATATGATCAGTGATTGGCTGTTTCTTGGCCTTCCCAGTGGGTATATGATCTGTGATTGGCTGTTTCTTGGCCTTCCCAGTGGGTATATGATCAGTGATTGGCTGTTTCTTGGCCTTCCCGGTAGGAGCCTGGCCCTACTGCTTCACTTCACGAGAATAAGGTAGCAGTACCCTAACTAGCTTCACTGTCCCAGAAGAATAATGTAGGAGCTGCCCGACTGCCTACTGTCGCCAGAGAATAAGGTAGAGCTGCCCTACTGCCCCACTGTCCCCCAAAGAATAGGTAGGAGCGGCGCCCTACTGCCTCATGTCCCAAGAATAAGGTAGGTCGGCCCTACTGCCTTCCTGTCCCAGGAGAATAAGTAGTAGCTGCCCTACTGCCTCAATGGTCCCAAGCGATAAGGTATGAGCTGCCCTGCTGTCCTCAATTTTCCCAGAGAAGAATGTAGGAGCTGCCTACTGCTTCACTGTCCCAGAGAATAAGGTATGAGCTGCCCTACTTCTTCATGTCCCGATAATAAGGTTATGGAGCGCTCTAGCTTCTTTGTCCCCTGAGTGTATTGGAGCAGTCGGTGTAGAAAAATGCCATTTTGTCACTTATGTATCCTGCTGGAGCTAAGACCGTTTGTTGGCTTTCCCATTTGGGATATATCAGTGATTGTCTGTTCTGTTTCTTTGCCTCCCAGTGGGTATAGGATCTGTATTGGGGCTGTTTCTTTCTTGGCCTTCCCCGCTTAAAGAGTGGGTATATGATCAGTGATTGGCTGTTTCTTGGCCTTCCCAGTGGGTATGTTCAGCGATTGGCTGTTTGTTTGGCCTTTCTAGTGGGTATATGATCAGTGATTGGCTGGACACTTTCTAAGTGCAAGTGCAGCCTTATTACTGGCACAGCATGCTGGGAATTGTAGTTGTGGTGCAGTGGGGGGTTCTCCTTCCTTTCTAAGTTCCGGTGTAAAGAGGGTTAAGTTTAGAAACCGGCGCTGCTGCCTGGTGCCTGATAAACGCCCAGTGTAACCACAGCTGTCCAGTTTAATGGGCACCACATCCTGTGCTATGGTGGGGCCCTCCCATTGGCTCTCACTCTATTTATCATTGTTACTCTCTCTTTGCTGTAAATTCCCAGTATTGTTATTAACCAATAGAAAGTGCTGGAATTTCCCATCCCTGGGAAACCCCTATAAATACCAAAATGTGACTTCCTATAGAGGAGCTTCCAGCCAATCAGTAGCTAGTTCAGTCCTTTAATTTGGTCACCACAGACCAATCATATCTTGTTGTTATTGGTTGCTATTGGTAACTGCACTGTAATCTTGCACCTGGGTTAGAGAGTCCCCCTGGGTCCTAAAGGGAGCTGGTATGTGTGTGGAACGTGTACCTTACCTTGATTATGCCGTATTGCCGCCCTAAACCACCTTTACCCCATGGTACGTTGCGGCAGGTGTAGGATTTGTGTGACGGGGTGTCTGTACATCGCCCTATCGGGGTTTATTGGGTATTGGGGGAGCATTGCCTGGTTAATAGGACGGTTGGTGGCAAATAAAGTGATTAACAGCTGTGCAGGGAGATTAGCCAAGGGTAACACCTCCTCTCCCTAGTGCCTGGCTGGGAGTGATGCCATATGGTAACGGTCACAATCCGCTACATTCAGCATGGCCTAGACTGGTTAAACCTGATCAATGGGATTCACCTTCCAACTCTTCACTGCCGCTAAAGCAAAGAGAACCAAGCTTGTCCTTTAATACCTGGTTCCAGGGGGCCAATGTTGTGTTGGAGACACCGGAATCAGGGCTGGTTTTACAATAGGGACAAGCGGCAATTTCTAGGACACCAACACCTAAGGTGGCCCCACCTATATGTTTTGAATAGTTAAGGGATGTGGGGGGCCCATAACACCATGTTTTAATCACGGCCCACCACAAACCTTAAATCAGCCCTGCCAGGAATCTGGTTGACACTGGCAAATCAACAAGAGACTCGGTCAGCCCCAAACCAGATCAAAGCTCGTGGAGCTTTCACGCCAGGGACAAGTTCCACAATGGACAATAGAAATTCTTAACCAACACCAGTTCGCTGGTACACGGTGGGGGATATTACCAGTTCGCTGGTACACGGTGGGGGATATTACCAGTTCGCTGGTACACGGTGGGGGATATTACCAGTTCGCTGGTACACGGTTGGGGATATTACCAGTTCGCTGGTACACGGTGGGGGGATATTACCAATTCGCTGGTACACGGTGGGGGGATATTACCAGTTCGCTGATACACGGTGGGGGATATTACCAGTTCGCTGCTAATCCATAAATGACCCCCACCCCCGTGTTGATAATATGGACCATTCCCTATATATATATATATATATATATATATATATATTATGTAGTTTATGGAAATTGAAAAGGAGCCTCAGTGTCTGTAACTGGCAGTAATGTCTGGATGGTATTTCCTAGACACAGTAAATTCCTCTGCATTACCCACAATCCCCTGTGCTGGTTGAACTCTCATTAACTCCGACAGCAGATTTTCCACTTGTCTCTTCCAGTAGATGATCCCAATGTGAACTGGGAAAGGATTTGGTTTGGGTTTACAGAGGGTGACCCGGTTATGTCCTGTTCAGGGTGTCCCTGTGTGAGCGATGGTTGGGGAATAGTTTATCCATGTAATGTTGGTGTTACGCTGTATCTTTCCCACAGTAGAGCAGAATTTATCTGCTGCAGTTTAGCAATCAACTTCCCCTTTTTCTGTTCCCATGTGCTGGGTTTCCTGTACAGTGGAAATTTAGGGTAACGTGACCTTTAACCTGGGGGTAAATCACTGGGTTATAGAGACGGTGACTGATCCCTAAGGGCTAGGCCCCACTTACGCGTTTTTTAAGCGTTTGCGCATGCGTTTTGCGTCCGCAAAAGCGCATGCAATTTGGTTAATAATGGAAATCGCGGGAATAATGGAAATCGCAGGAACGCAAAAATCCCCGCGGTTTCCCATGCGCATGCGATTGCGCATCCGTTTCTGTTTTGGTAGCGCATGCGTTCACCATTTTTGGTGCGTTAACGCATGCGTTGCCATAACGGAAAATGCCAAAATCGCATGCGCAAACGGAAAACGCACACGATAACGCTCACGATTGCGTGCGCGATTTAGTGTGTTGTAGTGGGGCCATAGCCCTAACTGATCTGTATGGAACGGACTAGACGTCATTGGTTCTGCAACTGATTATCAATTGATCTCAATGTCCACTGGTCCCGTGAGCTGACACTCTTATCATAAAGACCAACTAAACCACTGACTGCTGGGGGATCCCCCTGTGGCCCTAACACTATAGGGCAGTGTTTGCAGTGTAAAGGGAGGTTAATGAATAAGGTGTTTTTATGTTCAGGTCAGTATGGCAGCTTCTATAAAGTCATGGTTAAAGGACCAATTAACACAAAAACACCCATTTTACACATTCCAAAAGTTTCACTATGAATGGGGGTGAAATTCACATTTGCCAGTTACACTGAGTGTGATAGTGAAACGTGCAAGGGATTATCTGTGCGAGGACGTCACCAGGATTAGTGATATTGTAACGTTACCGGTTCTGTACAAAGGGGAACGTTCACCATTTCTACATTCGCTTTATCTCCAACTACTAATGGGCCCCAAACCATCAGCTATAAATGGCGTTGTGTGGGGCCCTTTAACATTGTGTTTTTCCCAGGGGCCCCTGAATAATATAACCCCGTGTACAGCAATAGAGGGACACACATTGTTATTAAGCGGCTAGTGTCCAGAACACAAGGAGTTAATTAATATTTCAGGCAGGCTTTGTATTATAGAGAGGATCCTGGGTAATTGTAATTTGATGAGATGTGTCATTGAACTGTCTGGGTTTGGACACTGATACCCTACATGAGTGATGTCACTGTCTGGGCCTATGTTTGACTGAATGAATCGATAGTGCCGTGTATATATATCGCATGGTGTGGGTGGGGCAGCCATATCGGATGAATGGCGATCGGACCTGCTGGTAAACCTGCATTGTGCTCGGTCCGGACAAAAAGTCTCCTCGTGGGCACCCACCTTAAACGATAATCGGTTTCTTTCCATAGACCATGGACCTATACACCAGCAGATTAGCAGTAACTTTGTGTATTACAGAGAGATAGAGTGGTCCAATCAGTGACCTCTAGGTTGGTTTACACACGTGTACAATGTGGGGACGTATTCTCATACTGAACTTTACATGTAGTAATGTACAGTAATAACATAGTAATGTACAGTAATAACATATAGTAATGTACAGTAATAACATATAGTAATGTACAGTAATAACATATAGTAATGTACATTAAGTAACATACAGTAATAACATATAGTAATGTACAGTAATAACATATAGTAATGTACAGTAATAACATATAGTAATGTACAGTAATAGCATACAGTAATAACATATAGTATAGATGTTATCAGTAACTAACATATGTAATTGCATTCTAACATATAATAATGTACAGTATAGGCATACATACTGAACATATAGTTAATGATGTAGCAGTATAACATATAGTAGGTCAGTATAACTCTCGTAATGTACAGTAATAACATATAGTAATGTACAAGTAATAAACATATAGTAAGTTCAGTAATAACATACAGTATAACCTATAGTATGTACAGGTAATAACATATAGTAATGTACCCGTAAATAACATATAGTAATGTACGGGGAGTACTACCATACAGGAAACCTATAGTAATGTCAGTAATAACCATATAGTAATGTAACAGTAATAACGATATATAATGTACGTAATAACATACAGATAATAACATATAGTAATGTACCGTAATAACATATAGTCATTTACAGTCTAACCATCTCGTCACTGTACTCGTAAGATCATCCAGTAATAACCTATAGTATGTACAGTAAACATATAGTAATGTACAGTAATAACATATCAGTAATACTCAGATTCCGTAAGAGCATAATTACAGTTAAAACTAAATACATATAGTAATGTACAGTAATAACATGATAGTAATGTGTCAAACATAATAATCATACTAGATGACAGTAATAACATATAGTAATGTACATACAACATTAGTATGTACAGTTGCATACAGTAATAAATCATATTAAGTAATTTAGTAAGCAAGTAATAACATATAGTTACATTAGCATACGTAAAACTGATGACAGTAAACAATGTAATATTACAGTAAACATATGAATGTAAGTAATAAGTAATGACAGTAATACATATAGTATGTACAGTAGTATCTAAGTAACATATAGTAATGTTACAGTAATAAACATATTAGACAGTAATAAATATGTAATGTACAGTAATAAGCAACAGTAATAACAATAGACAGTTAATAACATATGTAATGTACAGTACATACATATATAAATATGTTACAGTTAATAACGATGCAGTATAATATACGTAATAGTAATAGAAATATATAGCAGTAATAACATATAGTAATGTACAGAATATGCATACAGTAATAACAGTATAGTAATGTACAGTAAAACTAGTACAGATACAGTATACAACAGTAACATAGAATGTTACAGTAGATACATATAGATTAAGGTGTGGGTACAGTAATAAATATAGTATAGTACATGATAGTAAGTAGCAGTAATAACATTAGGTAATGGTACAGTAATACATCAGTAATAATCATATAGTAATGTAGCAGTAATACAACAGTGACAGTAATAAATTATGTATATGTACGTACTACATATGCTATCTACACTACTAGATGCTCACAGTACATCATATCAGTAATGACCTTCCTACGCAGATCCGCCCTAATACAATCGTCGTCGTATCATATAACTGTCGAGTGAGAGATGCAGGCAGTAACGCATGGTTCCGAGTAACAGTACTTGACAGTAATAGCAAATAGTAAAACATTAGTAATG
This sequence comes from Hymenochirus boettgeri, assembly GCA_019447015.1. NCBI lineage: Eukaryota > Metazoa > Chordata > Amphibia > Anura > Pipidae > Hymenochirus > Hymenochirus boettgeri. The sequence continues at coordinate 46,173 of JAACNH010001804.1, forward strand.
TACAGTAATAAACATTAGAATAAGAATAGCTACAGTAATACTAAGTAATACATATACATAAGTAAAATATGAGACAACATATAATGTATTATATGTATCACGTAAGTAATAAATAACATATAGAATGAAGTAATGCTACAGTAATACATATACTACAGTAATATACATATATAATGTACAGTCAATAAAAAGTACAGTAAGTAATATAAACATAAGAGCGTAAAAAACATAGTATGTACAGTACTAGCCTACAGTAATACGAAATACAGTATAACTATATAAGGTACCAGAATAGTACCAGTAATAAGCATACGTAATGTACAGTAATAACATATAGTAATGTACAGTAATAACATATAGTAATGTACAGTAATAGCAATACAGTAATAAAATGCAGTATAGCATACATGTACAGTATAACATAGAATTCAGTAATAAAAGTAATTCGTAATAGCATTACATATACATTGTAATGTCAGTACATCGTCCACATAATAAAACATATAGTATGTACAGGTATAAAATAGAAATTTACAGTAATAGATCAGCTTAATAAAATATGTAAGACATAATAACTAATAATAATGACAGTAATAACATACATTAATAACATATAGTTAAATGTCCAGTCAGGCATACAGGTAATAACATATAGTAATGTCAGTAATAGCAACAGTAATACATATAGTATGTACAGTAATAACATATAGTAAGTACAATTAATTAACATATAGTAATGTACTTAATAAGTCATACGTAATAACACTAATAGTAATGTACAGTAATAACATAAGTTAATGTACGTAATAAAACATACAGTAAACACAATAGTAATGTTACAGTAATAACCCATACTAGTAATGTACAGTAATAGAACACCAGTTATTAACATAGATAGTAATGTACATTAAACCATACAGTAAAAACATATAGTAATGTACAGTAATAACCATAGTATGTACATAATAAACATATAGTAAGTACAGTAAAAACTATAGTATATGTACAGTAAATAACATATAGTAATGTACATATAAACATACAGTAGTAGATACCATATAGTAATGTACAGATAACATATAGTAATGTACAGTAATAGCCATACAGTAAGATAACATATAGTAATGACAGTAATAACATTAATAATTACACGTAATAGCTACAGTAATAACCTATATAATGACAGTATAGGCAACATAAAAACATATAGCTATGTACAGTAATAACATACAGTATAACATATGTATGTATCAGTAATAACATATAGTATAGTACAGTATAACATTAGTAATGACAGTAATAGCATACGGTAATAAATTAGCATGTACAGTAATAACATATAGTAATGTACAGTAATAGCATACAGTATTAACATATAGTAGCTGTACAGTAAATAACATATAGTAATGTACAGTTAAAACATAGTAACAATATGCAGTAATGTACAGTACGGTAACGTACAGTAATGTACAGTAATAACGTACAGTATTGTACAGTAATGTACCGCAATAACATACAGCAATAATGTACAGCAATAATGTACAGTCATGTACAGCAATAATGTACAGCAATAACAGTAATGTACAGTAATAACACAGTAATATACAGTAACAACATAAACTAATCTACAGTAAAAATATACAGTAATATACACTAACAACATACAGTAATAATATTCAGTAAAATACAGTAATAACATACAGTAATGTACAGTAATAATATACAGTAATGTACAGTAACAACATATAGCAGTGTACAGTTATAACATATAGTAATGTACCGTAATACCAGATACAATAAAGACAGATAGTCATTAACAGTAATAACATATAGTAATGTACATAATACAGTTACCAATAATGCATTAATATACAGTAATCACTATACAGTAATTGGACAGATCATAAAATTATAGTAATGCACAGTAATAAAATACAGTAATGCACAGTAATAACGTACAGTAATGCATAGTAATAACATACAGTAATGCACAGTAATAACGTACAGCAATAACGTACAGCAATAACGTGCAATAACGTACAGGCAACGATACACAACTAACGTACCAGTAACGTTATAGCATCAATAACGTACAAGCAATTAACGTTACTAGGTAACGTACTGGTGCAATAACGTGCAATAACGTACAGCAATAACGTACAGTAACGTACAGCAGTAACGTACAGCAATAACTACAGTACGTAATAACCGCATAACGTACAGTAACGTACCGCAATAACGTACAGTAACGTACCGCAATAACGTACAGTAACGTACAGCAATAACGTACAGTAACGTACACGAATAACGGCAGTAACTACCGCAATAACCTTACGATAAGTACGTACACCGGCAATATACGTACAGTAACGTGCATAACGTACAGTAACGTGCAATAACGTACAGTAACGTACAAACAATACGTACAGCATAATACATAAGCTATTTATTTCCAACTCACAGGCATGATAGGATTCAGTATCTTTTTAAAATCACAATTTAGATAAATCGTGGGTCTCCGCGCTCTTATATAGTATATAAGGGTCTTCAAACTGTAATTTATAATCAGGGGTCTCCATATTATACAGAATATCAGGGGTCTCCGTATTATACAGAATATCGGGGGTCTCCGTAGTATACAGAATATCGGGGGTCTCCGTGTTATACAGAATATCGGGGGTCTCCGTAGTATACAAATATCAGGGTCTCCGTAGTATCGATATCAGGGGTCTCCGTATTATAAAGAATATCGGGGATCTCCGTGTTATACAGAATATCGGGGGTCTCCGTAGTATACAGAATATCAGGGGTCTCCGTAGTATACAGAATATCAGGGGTCTCCGTATTATAAAGATATCGGGTTCCGTGTATAAAGAATATCAGGGTCTCCGTATTATAAAGAATATCGGGGTCTCCGTATTATAACAAGATTCGGGGGTCTCCTATTATACAGATATCGGGGGTCTCCGTATATAAAAGAATATCGGGATCCTCCGTATTATACAAATATCGGGGGTCTCCGTATTAATAAAGAATACGGAGGCTCCGTATATACAGAATATCGGGGGTCTCCGTATGTACTAACAGAATATCGGGGGGTCTCCGTATAAACAGAATATCGGGGGTCCTCATTAGTAAAAATATAATATTCGGGGTCTCCGTATTATACAGAATATCAGGGGTCTCCGTATTATACAGAATATATCGGGGGTCTCCGTATTATAAAGAATATCGGGGGTCTCCGTATTATAAAGAATATCGGGGGTCTCCGTATTATAAAGAATATCGGGGGTCTCCGTATTATACAGATAATCGGGGTCTCCGTATTACAGAATATCGGGGGTCTCCGTATTAATAAAATAATCAGGGGTCTCCGTAGTAATACAATATCGGGGGTCTCCGTATTATAAAGAATATCGGGAGTCCTCCTATTAGAATATCGGGGTCCTCCGTATATAATAACATAATCGGGGTCTCCGTATTATAAAGAATAGTCAGGGTCTCCGTATTATCAGAATATCGGGGTCTCCGTATATAACAGAATATCGGGGATCTCCGTTATAAAGAATATCGGGGGTCTTCCGTATTATAACGAATATCGGGGGGGTCTCCGTATATATACGCATATCGGGGGTCTCCGTATAACATAAGAATCATCATCGGGATCTCCGTATTATAAAGAATATCGGGTCTCGTATTATAGAATATCGGGGTTCTCGTATTATAAAGAATATCGGGGGTCTCCGTATTATAAAGAATATCGGGGGTCTCCGTATTATACAGAATATCGGGGGTCTCCCCTTATTATAAAGAATATCGGGGTCTCCGTATTATACAGAATATCGGGGTCCTCCGTAATTATACAGAAATCGGGGGTCTCCGTATTATACAGAATATCGGGGGTCTCCGTAGTATACAGAATATCTGGGGTCTCCGTATTATCAGAATATCGGGGGTCTCCGTAGTATACAGAATATCGGGGGTCTCCGTGTTATACAGAATATCGGGTTCTCCGATAGATACAAGGGCTACTTTCCGGGGCGATTTCGGGGGTCCTCCCGTATTAACAGAAATATCGGGGGTCTCCGTAGTTACAGAATAATCCGGGGGTCTCCGTGTTATACGAATACCGGGGGTCTCGCGTGTTATACAGAATATCGGGGGTCCTCCGATTATAACAGAATATCGGGGGTCTCCGTAGTATAACAGATATCGGGGGGGTCCTCCTATTTACAGAAACGGGGTCTCCCGTGTATACAATATGGCCGGGTTCTCCGTGTTCTAATACATAATATCGGGGGGCCCGTATATCCAGAAATCGGGGTCTCGGTCTGGGCCCTGTCCATCATCTTTCTATACCCACAGAAGTTAGAATGTTCCTACATTTTGCTTTATAGTCTAAGTCACTTGTTGACATTTCTGGTTTTGCCCTTGGGAACTGTCACTATTGGATTTAAAAACCACAGGATTTGCTTAGGGCTGGTCCCAGTTACTGTACAGGATGACGGAATCTCCCTCTGAAGCCATGGAATATCCCAGCCCAGTGTGCCCAGACCACTTGCCTATCTGTAAAACATAGAGGAATGTCCATAACTAATAATGTGTAACATGCTGTTTATCTTGGGTTTCTTATCTCATCACTAATACAATGGTTTAACCCGGTTTCTTATCTTTATCCATCTCCCTGGTTAATGATTTATTGGTTGAATGCCGGCAATAATATTGATTGTAGGAATTAAAACTGGTCTGATAATAAAGCCTACAGACACCATATACAATGCGTATGGCCACCATGTACAGTGCGTATGGCCACCATATACAATGCCTATGGCCACCATGTACAATGCATATGGAAACCATGTACAATGCGCATGGCCACCATGTACAATGCGTATGGCCACCATGTACAGTGCGTATGACCACCATATACAATGCCTATGGCCACCATGTACAATGCCTATGGCCACCATGTACAGTGCGCATGGCCACCATGTACAATGCGTATGTCCACCATGTACAATGCGTATGGCCACCATTTGCAATGCGTATGGCCACCATGTACAGTGCGTATGGCCACCATGTACAGTGCGTATGGCCACCATGTACACTTCGCATTGGCCACCATGTACACTTCGCATTGGCCACCCTTTGCAATGCGCATGGCCACCATGTGCAATGCGCATGGCCACCATGTGCAATGCGCCATGGCCACCATGTGCAGTGCGTATGGCCACCATGTACAGTGCGTATGGCCACCATGTACAGTGCGTATGGCACCATGAGCATGTCGTCTGGCCACCATGTACCTCGCATTGGCCACCATGTACACTTTCCATTGGCAAGCCCATGGTATTAGCGTGATGGCCACCATGTACAGGTGCGCATGGCCACCATGTACAGTGGCGTCATGGGCCACCATGTACACTCGCATTGGCCACCATGGGCTTAGCACTTCGCCATTGGCCACCAGTTACCTTCGCATTTGGCCATCACATGTCCACAGTGCGCACATGGCAACATGTACAACTTTTCGCATGGCCACCATGTACAGTGCGCATGGCCACCATGTACAGTGTGCATGGCCACCATATAAAATGCGCATGGCCACCGTGTGCATGGCCACCATGTACAGTGTGCACGGCCACCGTGTGCAATGCGCACGGCCACCATATGGCTGCTTGGCCTTCACCAGAGCCCTGGGGGTGGGGATTTTGAGCTGCGGCAGTCACCAGGTTGTGGTCCCAAGAGAAAGTTACTAACACGGCAAAGATAACGATAAAGACCTATGTAGGGAGCTGGTAGACCGGCGCATGGTCCAGGCAGGCAGCTATGGTGGGCAGGTAGGATGGATAATCCTACCATGTATGGGCACTACCGAAACAGCGACACATTCGGAAATCCACCCGGCCGGTTGGGCAACGTTCCCTGACCGAAAGGCTGTTTTGGCTGATAAAGTGCCCATACACGGCAATATTATCGCCCGAAACGGCCGTTCATACACATTGTGCGTCGCGGGTCGGCACCCACAATCGCATGTATTTACGAACCTTAAAAAGCAAGATGTTATAAAAGTTCTTACCATTAAAACTGGTGCTAATTTTGCCCCAACCAATCAGATGTTAGCATTCAAATGGTAAATAAGATCTAAATTGTTGGGGCAAAATTAGCACCAGTTTTAACGATAAGAACTTCTCCACCCTGAATACATTTCCCTAGTCACTGCTGGGCTTCAATGTCTCCCTTGTCTGTATATGAAATCCCTCATCCAAATCCACAGTAAAATCTGCAGTTACCGCCCCTCCCATAGCTCGGTGATCTCACACACGCTCAGTGTGATTCCCCAAGGAAGAAAGAGGAATTGTCCAAACTGATACTTTGTATCTCCCAGGGCTATAAGTTAACGGTTGGAATCACATAGACAGGCGATAAAATCATTTTAATCAGCAGATTATATCTAGGGGAAATACATGAAATAGGTTTGTTATATTGTGGCAATGTGCTGGGGGGCACTTAATAAAAAATCACCCATTTGTATCCCATACAACATAGTAACGTAGAGAGGAGCTAGATTCCCTGGCTCCTGATTGATGATTTTCCGGCACTGATTTTCTTCAGTTGTAAACAATTGACTGTTCATAGTTTAACAGGATGTGAAATTCTCCCCAGCCAGCACTTTGTATAATGTTTAACACTTGCCGTATACCCAACTAGACACCAATGGGATGGACAAACACATCAGACCCTCCCATTGTTTAAACAGAAAGTAACAAGTATCTGCTGACTATACTGTGGTTTATATGACTGGTTCTCAGCCTAGTGAGTCCTCATTTACTGTCGGCATCACTGTTTATGGGTGGGAGCTGCCATATAGTTTGCAGTACAGTTTGAATTCAGGTGGTAATAGTTGCCCAGTTTCCCATCACCAGCCTGACATCTGAGATCATTATCAAGTGTAACTATACCAGGTGCAGACAGAGAGAGATGAACAGCCGCTCTTTGGACTGAGAATTCTCCCTCTGCTTTAATACTGACAACCTCAGCAAATGCAATTCTCATTCCCAATATTTGCTTTGAAGCTCTGTGCAGGTAACGGATGGTACAGTATGGCAGCTCAGTTTCTCAGCTAATGTTAGACTGGCCTCTTTGCTAGCCAAACACATTTAGGTATGTTGCTTTTTAGCTTCCCTTCTATACGTGAAACAATAGGCATAGTAACATAGTAATGGAGAAATTGTATAAAGACATACGCCCATCTAGTCCAACCTTTATACCCTACCCATAATGTCTGTATAACAGTTACATAGTAACATAGTATTGGAGGTTGTATAAAGACATACGTCCATCTAGTTGACGACCTTTTATCACCAGACCCATGAATTTAGGGTATAACAGTTAATACGTAACATAGTATGGAGGTTGTATAAAGACATACGTCCATCTAGTCCAACCTTTATACCCTACCCATAATGTCTGTATAACAGATACATAGTAACATAGTATTGGAGGTTGTATAAAGACGTACGTCCATCTAGGTACGAGCTCTGCTTTTAGCAAGACAGAATAAATGTACAAGTTTCAGGTTAAATTCCCCCAACTTCCTTGTTTTGATCTTTTGAGCACTACAGAGCATGTGCATGTACGGCGACACTTAGCTGGGGGGTTACCCTGCTAAAGTAGATTATGGGAGCTGATCCCTAGCACCCACATGTTAATTTCATAAATCACCCAGCAACCACAGCAAAGGGAGAGTTGAGACACAGCTTGTTGTATGTTTGTGAATGTAGTTCTCCTTTAAAGATAGGACTGAAGCACTCGTTATATCGGGAGGTAGAAAGTACCAATATGCATTAAAATAGTAAAAAAAACTACACACAATCAATGGTTAAAAATAGCAAATACACATTGTGCCACATGAGGGAAAAGGAACACAAATAGAAGGTATAACACATTGTGTATTTGCTCTTTTTAACCATTGTTTGTGTAGTTTTTTTGACTATTCTATTGCATGTGTAATAAAAGTTGAGTTGTTATTGTGGGTTACCCTCACACTTGTTAATATTGGTGAATGCACATTTAGGAAGATAATATTTCCCTTTTTCTTATCATTTACATTTATATCTATCCCCAGTGTATCCAGTGATGTCATTACAGGGGTACCTATGTGGTACATACCTTAACTATACTTGTGCATCTATGTCCTTCACATAGACACTAGATTAGGACATCCGATCTGGAGTAATATAAATAGACTTAAATAGTAATTCAAACACAAAATAAACTTAATTCATATTCTTTATTAAGACCTCCAGGGGTTGTCATCCCTAGAAGATAGATCCTGAAAACCTCCTTTTTAGGGAGGTTCCTGTCTCTCCTTTTGTGGTACCCCAGTCCACATGGCCTATGATTTGGAAGCTAATGGCCATCTTGTCTTGGTGGACATCCATAATATGGGCTGATCTAGAAGATTAGCGTTTGCATGTTCCGCTCGTCTTTTGAAGGCAGTTCTGACAATGTCTTTTGATTCTATATTCCATAACGGGGGTGTTGGGAATTCTTTCCATATTTCCACATCTTGCACCTTTTCCCTCCACATTTGTTGCAGTATTAAACATAAGCCAAGTGCTCGGTTCCTTGTCTCCTAAAGATTTTTTTGTATACATTCTAGGAGACACTAAAGAGTTTGTCGTGGCCCTTTTAGTAGACTATCTTGGGCTTGGTGGATAAGGATTCACCAATGATAGGGTCCGTTCTTAAAACAGCCCAGTGCTTGTACAAAGTCTTCCCAAGGAGTGAGGTATCTTCACTGTATAATGATAATGAGTAGAGCTCCATCTGTTCAGTAGGGTTTTCAGTGAGCCCTTCATCTCCTCCTTTTACTTTTGCACAGAAGGGATTTTCTGTTGTCACTCACCAGTGGTGTAACAAGGAATCACTGGGCCCCCTGCAAAACTAAGATAGGGCCCCTATCCGTGTTTTTTCCACAGTGGAGGTTATATATGTCATAGGCACTCTCTGCACTTTCATAGGCACCTCTACAAGCCTTTCTCTGATGGCCCTTTCCACTAGGCGACCCCATAGACATATAGCCTTTTCATGGAACAGCCACCACAAGGAATGTATCCTCTAAGGCATAAGAATTGTCCATATCACTAATTGAGGATAACAACTTTCCAGTAATACACTTAGGGAACAATTATTTGGCAATTGTTTGGTCAGTTATTTTGAATTGATTGTTTAGGAATTCTCCATAGAGTCTTATTTCTACAGTGCCAGAAAGTTCTAACCCAACTCGTGGTATTGGAATAATTCACAAAGTCATCAATCACTTCCAAGATATCGAAATCAGTGACATCATCTAAAGATCTGTATATATCCTTGTTCTTAAAGACATTCAATGCTCCAAAAATAAACACATGCTCCCAGTAACTCATAAAGAGGTCGGTATACGAGTGGGAGACCCCCCAGTGAGACCCCCTCTCTTGTCAGCAGTAGACCCTGTTGAGCAGAAAATAATTGGGTTGGAGAAAACACATTGAAGCTTTTATTCTAAATGATTTTTGAGGTTATAATATGTTTGTTGGTTATGGAATTTAGGCAATTATCTGTGTGGAAAACATGATCTATTGTGGATTTCATTGTATGTAATAAACCTATGAAGTCATCTCTAGTTCTCTATGGTGATGTCCCTATGAGAAAACAATGGGGGAATAGAACTGACACCTACGAAGCCTTGTCTAGATCTCTATGGTGATGTCCCTATGAGAAAACAATGGGGGAGTAGAACTGACACCTACGAAGCCTTGTCTAGTTCTCTATGGTGATGTCCCTATGAGAAAACAATGGTGGAGTAGAACTGACACCTACGAAGCCTTGTCTAGATCTCTATAGTGATGTCCCTATGAGAAAACAATGGCGGAGTAGAACTGACACCTACGAAGCCTTGTCTAGTTCTCTATGGTGATGTCCCTATGAGAAAACAATGGGGGAGTAGAACTGACACCTACGAAGCCTTGTCTAGTTCTCTATGGTGATGTCCCTATGAGAAAACAATGGGGGAGTAGAACTGACACCTACGAAGCCTTGTCTAGTTCTCTATGGTGATGTCCCTATGAGAAAACAATGGGGGAATAGAACTGACACCTACGAAGCCTTGTCTAGTTCTCTATAGTGATGTCCCTATGAGAAAACAATGGGGGAGTAGAACTGACACCTACGAAGCCTTGTCTAGTTCTCTATAGTGATGTCCCTATGAGAAAACAATGGGGGAGTAGAACTGACACCTAC